>PVJO010016031.1:0-43189 GCA_004026905.1 Hystrix cristata | reverse complement strand
CGGGAGGGTACATCCCCTTTCCTGGCTCCTGCCTCTCCCATTGCCATGACATGAGCAGCTTTTCACTGCCCAGGCCCTTCTACCGTGCCATTTGGTGTTTAAATCTGCCCAGAATGGACTGAAATTTCTAAAACATGAGCCCAAATAGACCTCTCCTTTTTAAAATTGCAGGTGTCACATATTTTGTCCCAACAAAAATGACTAAACACCCAAACACCAAAACCAGACAAAGGTACTAAAAAATAAGAAAACCACAAACTGGTATCTCTCCTGAAAAAAACTGTCAAATTTCTAAACAAAAACTTGGCAATTCAGTATCAAAAAGACACCTGCATGCCCATGTCTGTGGCTGTGTCATGCACAGCAGCTGAGGTGCTGAATCTCCACTACACATGTATTGTTGATTCAAACATTTCTGCAATGTAGTCATTATTATTCCTACTTTGCAGATGGAGAAACTGCGACCACAAAGATTCAGTGACATGTTCAAGGCCTCAAAGCTAATAAGGGCTAATTTTTGATAAGATCCTCACTTTCTAATGCCAACATCTATCCTGTTGGAAGAGTTGGAGCAATTCCAACATTCAAGAAGAGTTCTTTTGTGTGCTTGCTAGTCGTGTGTTGAGAGCTACACAGAGTTGAGTTTGTGGGTGCAGTAAGAACAGGGGTATAGATTGTAAGGGGAAGGAACTGTAGAGAGAGACAGTTAGGCTCGCCCAGAGCTGTTGTCAGAGCTTTATCCAGCCTTAGGCAGGCAGAAGTGAGAAATGAAGAAGAATCAGAACACAAGGTATAACTCACTTTTTTATTGTTAAGTTGTTCCTCATCACCCTCTGCCTAGTGCCCCTTCCTACTGAGGTGATGGTGAAGATTCATGAGAATGATGGTATTTCAGTCTCTGTGGCTGCCTGGTGGAGGTGTCATGTGGCATCTCTAAAACCTTTCTAATTAGAAACATCCCAAACATCTGTATTCTATCACTGAGGGCCCCTGGGGGCGGGGCACATCTACCAAAGCCTGCAAGCCCTTCATTTGTTCATTCATTTAATCAGCCAATGTTTTACCTGATCCACCAGCAAATTTATTAAATGTCTACTAGGTGCCTCGCCCAGTTCAGAGAACACAGAAATCAAGTGTCACCGTTTACTACTGGAGGGGCTCAAGCCAGTGACTTAACTGTTTGTCACACCTCTCCTTGGTTGTTTATAAACTAGATATTTCTTGAGGAGGAATTCTAATTTTTACCTACCTGTCAGAGATGCCACATAAAACAATTAGCTGATGTTCATCTGAGACAGAAAAAAGACAAAAATGGAAAATAAAAAGCTCTATAAATGATTCTCTCCTCTATTACTATTGCTGTTATCATCATCAGCAGGACCGACCGCATTATTTCTGCTGAGTTACCACTTCATCAGACTATTTCTATGTTTTCAATCAGGGGAGAATAAGCCCGAGTGGGACCTGAGAATTAAGGAGTTAGGAGGTATGTATCTAAGTGCAGAGAAACAGCTTCTTGTGTGAACCATCAAATCTACCCCTAGAACATTCCATTCCTGTCACTAAGTCTATCGACACTGAAGGAAGCCTAATGTTCAAGTGAAATTTGTAGTAAAGGTCCTTCCCTTTAATCCACCCTCCCACCCACCCATGAAGCTCTCAAAGACCAGCATTCATTCTGTCTTTTCTCCTTGGATTTTAAAATTCTCACCATTCCAGTCATATTTGTCTACCTCCTGCTAAAGCATCATCTCCAAAGGCAGCAGCTGAAGTGGTCAAGGGTTAAGCAAGAGTATCTGCAGCCCTCTGCCCTGCTGGCACAAGCGTGAGAGGCTATCAATGGCCTAGCAGAGTGTGCTGAGGGGGATCTGCACCCAGGGCACAGGGATGGCCACGAGGCCCACTCAGTTGGGGCATCATCCAAGGTGTTAGAACAGTAGTCCAGCGGGGAAAGTGTGCTAGCTGGTACGCCAGGGAAGAACATAGAAGGATATAGACCCTTGAAAAGGAAAACACTATATATAAAGTTTGTTTCGTTCCCCCGTTTGCCTGTGACAATGGCGTCCGTGGCGTCCATAGCCTAGGGAGTCTCGTAGAGCTGCAAGAGAGTCTCAGAGAGCACAGGATTCACTCTTGATGTTAGAGGCTTAAATAGAGAGGCTGAGTTGTTGGTCAAGACACATAAGAGCTAGGATTCTGAAGTTTCCAAGTCCTTCCTTTTCCAAGAAGCCCCTAAGTCATCTGATTTCTCCCTCCTCTTCATACCTGTAATTATTTATTCAGATATTATCTTCCTTTCAAGTCTGTAAGCCCCCTAAATGCAGATGGACATTGTCTCTATCTGGTTTAGCTATATTTTTAGGACCTAAAGTAAAGGGTGACTCTGTGTCTGTGAGTGTGTGTGTGTGTGTGTGTGTGTGTGTGTGTGTGAGAGAGAGAGAGAGAGAGAGACAGACAGACAGACAGACAGACAGAGAGGGAAATAGAATTGGTGTGGATATTTTATACCTACCATCAACTTTTCTTTTATTTTTGCTGTGTTTCCCTTGGAAAGCACAATGTCTGTTTTTCTCCACTACTTCCCCCTCCCACCCTTTTCTCAATAGAGCGTTTTGTTCGGAGTGAGCATTTGCTCTATATTTGATGATAATTTGTTAATTCCAAAAGAATTTACAACATAGCAGTGACAATCACACCTTCATTGGTCTAGCTCTATTTAATTTTAAGTGTCTTTGCATGAGCGAAAATTAATTGCTCATTTTTAGTACCTTATGCATTTCAAAGCTCTTCTAAATGCACATTAGTTAATATATAAATTAAATTGGTAGGCATTTTTTGTCTCTTGTAGGAAAATGAGAAGATGGTGCACTTAATAGAGAGGAGTTCACTAAACAGAGAAGAGATTGCGTTTGAAGTGATCTCTCACTTCTCCTTCTAATGGTGAGCAGGAAAAAGAGTTGAAATAGAATCTAATCCCTGGCACCTATGGATTGGTAAGCTCCACCAGCTTTGTCAACTCTTCCACTCTCTCTCAATCCCCTCATCTATAAAGGCAACGTAATGTAGTATCATTCCTGTGGCTGACTGTGAGAGCCAGGGAGAGCCCTGAACTTTGCCTAGCACATAGAAGTCACTCTGTAAGTCTTAGCTTCTCCCCTCCCCTCCTTGCTTCTTCTTCCCTCTCCTCTTTTCTCTTGAGAAAAGACTTACTGGAATACCCAAGATTTAAAACTCTCCTGTACAAGAGATGATGGGACATTGGCCTAGTACCCACTCCCCTGGTTTCCAGAGTTTTTCTCCCCCAACTTCCACTCCTGGGAAAGTTTAAAGAACACTAAGGCCAGCTTCTTCCAAGCTTTCTCCAGCACACATTCTCACCTCCCCCGTGCCCTGCCCCTTTTCCTCATTCAAAACTCTTGAAAAGGAATCGCTCCATCTATCCCTATGTTTGCTTTTCAAAATACCTCTTGAAAAGTACAAAATTTTAGGGCTGGGGATTTAGCTCAGCGGTTAAAGTGCTTGCCTTGCAAGCACAAGGACCCAAGTTTGATCCCCAGCACAAAAAAAAAAAAAGTACAAAATTTTAATAACGTGAAAATGATCATTTGGTGGAATACAGAGCAATAAAGATGAGGTTAGAAGCTGCACATACACCAAAATACTTAGGCCCACTTGATGTCTACAGTGGAAAAATGTAATATTTAATGAGAAAAAAAAAGTGCAGAAAACATGAACCTTCCTCCTTCCTTTCCTTCTCCAGCAGAATGTAAACACCTTTTACACACCACGTAGTCTTCAGTAGAAGATGCTAATGACATCCCCAATGCCTTCTTATCTGATCAAACTTTACTGTCTGTGTCAGGCTGCCAATTAAGGTATGGCTGTCCTATTGCACAAACTTCCCAAGCCACCCTAAAGGTTAATTGAATCATGTACATGTGATGCTCCAGTGGACAGGGGTCTGTAGAATTCCTTTTAGACAGATGTGTTGGGAGGAAAAAACCAAAAAACAAAACAAAACAAAAAAAACCCAGAGTGATTGTTATGCAGCCAACGCAGAAACTCCTAATAGGGAAGAAAGGGACAGAACTCGTCTTCTGCCTCAGCATTTCTTTATCCCATTGTGTTCAGCTTTCTTGTGGTACCTCTTTCCGTTTTTCAAGAGCCTCTTCTATTTCTGCTCTTCTCCATGTAATACTGTTTGCTGATAAAGACAGAAGTTGTCTAAGACAGGTCTAGCCTGAGGACAAAGTCTGATCTAGATGAGCAGCCATAGCTTGGGCCTCAAAGCAAGCCTTTGACTAAAGACCAGCTACTTCCAATGCACTTCCTTGAAATAATCATGAGATTTCCCAAAGAACACACTGCAGATAAGGGACTGCTGGGCGCTGCCCTTCCTCCTGTTCTCTGAGTGGCAGTTACTATTGTGCTTGCTTTGACCACAATCATCATTGTGCGTGATGGATGTGGACTTGTTAATATCCCTAAATAGCCATATCCAGAGATGTAGTGAGGACTATGCATCACCCTACCCCCTCCTGAGGTGCTGACCTGGAGTATAGACTTAATAAGTAGATATGACTTCGCACTGTCCCTCCAGGAAAAGGGAAGGGCTTTATGTGTGGGACAAGGAATGTCAATGGATTGGTTGCAAAAGGGCCAGACCATTATTGCACCCCAGGCTACCTGGTTAGTATATGGCTACCCTCCTTTGAGCCTGTATTTATTTTCTATTTCCCAGAAAAAGACATGAAACTCTTTGTGTGACCTGACCAGAGTCATGACTTCACAGTTTCCATAATGTGGAAACTCAGCAACACTGTAGAAGCCCACCAGCTTTCCTCCTTCTAGTCAGAAATGACTCCTGCCATAGAAATGGAGAGCCACTCTCTAAATTACCTTCCAGTCCCACTCACAATAAAAGGACACAGGTGTGTCTAGCCCAGAAACCTGTATTTCTCAGCCTGTACCATCTCTCCTTCCTTTGTCAGAACTTACTGTCAGGCCCCCTTTCCAGTGTTGGATGTGCTCTGCTTCACACTCTGGTCTTTATATCTTGGTAATAAGAATTATAAGCAAATTCAATATATAAGGACAGTTCTTTATGTGTATCACAGGAATGTTCAACAGTAAATAACTGAGAAATATCTGCTTATTTATTGTCTGGACAGTTTACATAGGACAGTACATAGTTTAAATCTTGAATGTTTCCCAAAGATCCATGTGTTGAAACCTTGATCTCCTACCCTTGGAGCTATTGAGAAGTGGTAGAACCTTTAAAAGTTGGAGACTAGTAGAAGAAAGTTAGGTCTCTAGGAGTGTGACCTTTTAGGGCATAGTGAAACCCTGCCCCTTTCTTTATTTCTCTCTTTGCTTCCCAGGTGTCATGAGGTAAACAGGACTTCTCTACCACACCTCAGTCATGATGTACTGCACCACCACAGGCCAGAGCAACTGAACTAAGTGACTATGAACTGAAACCTCTGAAGTCATGAGCCAAATAAAAACTTTTTCTTTGTTAAGTTGACTGTCTCAGGTATTTTGCTACAGTAATGTAAAGCTAACCAATACCTGAGGTGTTATTTCATTTTATTTCATAAACATTTATTGTTCACCTGTGATGTGCCATCACTGGAGTAAGACCCCTCTTCGCCACCAGCCTTTCATGCTTTTGTGGGTGTAAACAGACACATAAAAAGTTACAGCACTGGGTGAAAGAGCAGTTATGGCAGAGCAAAGCATGGTGCATTGTGGTATCATGAAGGGGTCTGTGGCCCAAACCTGCGGAAAGTTGGAATGAAAATCTCAGAGAGAAAAGGACACAAACACCCTCTTGCTCCTGATCATCTTTCTAATCAGAACTCAGATTCCGAAAGGGTATAATCACTGATCCTTACCTGTCAGACCTAACTTAAAAAGCAGAGAAGTATAACTCAGGTAGACTCAGCTGCTGGGCAGGCTAGATCCCAGGTATTTGGCAGGGGGTTTCACCACAGTGGCACTGCAGTTTGGGAGTGTTGCTGCATCCTTCATCTGATGGCAGAGGCTCTTAAAGCCAATTCCAACTCTGTTGCAATAGGCCAGATATATTGGGAGTTGCTAAGAATGTATCTGGGTGTTTGTCACAAGAGCCGTGACAGGCAAGAAGCCTTTAAAGTAGCATAATGACTAAGAAACCAACCTTAAATGTCAGGTTGCTAATGTGAGATCCTGGCTCTAAAACTGCCTACCTATATGACTCAGACTTAACTACTCTCTGCCTCAGTATGCCTACCTAAAAAACAAGGATAACAATAGTGTATGGGAGATGTAGTGAGATAATGGAAAGCCTTCTGTGTCTGACTTCCTTTACATAGTCTGTTTTAGTTACTTTTTGTGCTACTAAGATAAAATACCCAACACCCAAGGTTAAGGGAGAAAAGGTTTATTTCGGCTCACAGTCTGTAGGTGTTTCAGTCCATAGTTGGCTGGCTCCAAGGCAGGGTGGCATGTAACAGGGGTATCACAGAGAAGAAACAGTTCATGGCAGGCAGAAGGCAGCAAAGCAGCGAAGCAGCAGCAGCAGCAACCAAGCCTGCCTTTATATTTCATTCTGGCTACCTACCCTTTGGGTGGTGCCACTCACACTCAGGGTGGGGCACCCTTAACCCCAGTGTAACATTTAATCCCAGTATCACACACTTAATTCTAGCATCACACACCCTAGATCCAGCCACTTCCAAAAAACCCCACCTAGGACCACAAGAGGCTTTGAGGGTACATCTAGATACAAGCCATAACACAGTCTCATGCTTTTGAAACATATCTATGTTGTTGTATGCATTGGTCATCTCTCCTTTCATTGCTGAGTAATACTCCAAGGTAGGAATATATTACAGATGGCTTGTCTTCTGCCTGGTGATGAACATCTAGGTTCTCGAGGCTATTGTGAATAAAGCCGCTATAAAGCTTCACACACAGCACTTTCTGTGGATATAGCTTTCCTTTCTCTTACATCATATATGTAAGCATACATAAATGTATGCTTAACTATGTAAGAATCTGACAAACTGTTTTCCAAAGAGGCCAGTCCGTGTTTCCTTTGAACCAGCAATGCACGAGAGCTTCAGTTGCTCCACATCCTCACCAAAATTTGGTCTATTGGTCTGTTTAATCTAGTCATTGTAGTGTATTCATAGTGCTATTTCATTATGGTTTTAATTTGCATTTCTATGTAACTTCTGATTTTTCCCCATAAACCACATCCACCTTAAAATGCAAGAAGACTGAGGATAATGGAAGGCTTTGTGCTGACATTCTAATGGGAATTCCAGAAGAAGATTCTAGTTTCACTGAGCAAAGTCCTCATGATAGAAATGCACACATAGAGCATTCCAACAGCTACTTTGGAGAACAGCATTCATTTGAACATTGTGTTTTGAACTAGTTATTTTTAAGACTCAATCCTATTACTTCAGAGCAGATTCTTTGGCAATGTATCGAGGCAATTAATGAACTCTGGAGTCAGTCTACCTTGATTCATGACACTTGCTAATTCTTTGGACTGTTTTCTCATCTATAAGGATTAAATGTGTTTCCACGTGTGAAAGACTAAGAAAATTTCTGGTACTCAATAAAAGTTTCTATGACGTTGATTTAACATCTTATTTTGCTTTTTTTCATCACATTTTTTGCCTAAATTTTATTCTTAACATCTAAACTTTCCATTTTGTTCTGGCCCTAGTGTTTAACAGATTTTGAGCAGGAGTCCTACAGCAATTAAATCCAGTGGATTAGATGTTCAGAGCTTATAGCATGGAGGGTTCTGGACCTCCCACTACAACTAGATAAGGTGAGACAGACTTTTGGAAAGACATGGGAACTATTGCTTGCTGTTTCTATGGACTTGAAATCCAAGAAGGGGACTAAATAAACTGCACTGTGTATTTACAATATGTAGGGTGATAATATTATTTATCCTCCAAATCAGAACACTGTTGAGATTAAAAGGTATAAACCAAGATTATCTCAGGTAAGCCAGAATGTGCAGTCTCCTTAAAAACGTACAGGCACTGTACTAGCTACTCGAAATATTTTACTTAATTACTGAACTGACCACAATCAGGTAAGAGTAAATGTCATTAGTCGTATTTTGCACCTGGGAAAATCAAGTTCTTGAAAGGTTAATTAACTTGCCCCCGAAATCACATCACAGTTGGCCAGCCAGATTGCTGGGATTCAGACTCGGGTCTACAATTCCAAGGCTCCTGGCTTTGCCACTAACTTTTCTAACATCAAGCCCTCAGGACTTCTCCCCAAGCCAATACCCTTTGCTTCCCTGCTTTCCATTCTTTTTAAAGTAGTATTAATGGAAAATTTTATGACATACAAAAAGATGGAAAGTTCATGAAGGCCCATATACAACTCCCGTGTTGAGAAATAAAAATGGCAAGTCCATTTGTAGTCCCTTGTATATTGGTTTTCAATCCTGTTTTCCTTCCTCTCCTTGGGTAGTAGGAACTATCCTGATTTCAGTTTTATAATCTCCACATAAACCTTTATACTACTAAGGCATGTGCATGTGCTCACAAAAGGCACACTGTCTTGTTTTCCAAGTTTTTTAATTTGCCTAAATTGCAGAATGCTGGGCACAATCTTCTACAACTCTCCTCCCTCATTCAATAGTGGAGAAGTGCTGCTCATTCATCTTTACTGCTGTGTAGTATTCTTCTCTGTGAATACAAAACGGTTTATTGATTGGTTCCCCCCTTAAAGAATAATGAGGGTATAGTAGTTCTAACTGCTCACTGTTACACACAGTGCTCCTGTGAACCTTCTTGTATGTCTGTCCTCATGCACAGTCTGCAATAGGTTCCATACAGTTGCTGCTTGTACGTGTTTGCGTGTCTTCAGTTCCTCTAAATCCTGCCAGATGATTCTCCAGAATGGTTTTGGCAATTAACCCTGCCAGCAGCAGTGTTTATGAGTTAGGACAGCTTCATATCCTCCTTGGCCTGATCAGACCTCTTTACCTTTGTAATAGTATCTTGAATAATATTTTGTAATAGCACTACATTGTTTTAATGTTCTTTTTTTTTTTTTTTTTGCATCTCTCTATTATGAAGACAGCCCTTTTTTTCATGGGTGTATTGGCTGTTTGGGTTCTCTTCTCTGGGTCATAGCAGCTCTCCCCTCTCATCTTGCCACTTCTCTAATCCCTCCAGTCTCATCGTCAGTTAAGAAGGCTGCCTTTGCAAGAGAAAGTCATTATTCTTTCTTACCACTTTCTTGCAAATGCCAAGTCCCTTTGTGATTTAAAGGTTATGCTGGCAATTGTTCTAGAGAAAGTGGCAAGAGATTATATAAATAACAAACCAAAGGATGTTACAAGTATCTCACCATTTTAACAAAATTCTTGTTTTCTAAACATACTCTTCTTGAGGTTTCCCCTACTTGGGTCTTTGAGCTAGGATCATGGATATATTCTTGCAGAGTTCCAGAACACTCTAGAAGAACACTTAAATTCACATTTTCATTTTGCTCAAGTCTTAATTTTAATACGAGCATTTTCTGGGTCATTTTGGTTTTTAGTACTACTATGTGATCAGAGTGCCCACATTTCTGATTTTGTAAACGTCTTAGTACCAAGTAAGACCACTAAGTATGAAGTGACCCTAATAGGCTTGTCAATTAAGTTGTTAAAGTTCTCATACAACAATACCTACCTAAAAGTGGCTTAAAAATACATTTATTGTCTTACATCAATAAGCTCAAAGGTAAGTGGTTCCAGGGCTAGTTCGGAGATTCAATGATATCATCAAGGATCCAGGTTCTTTCTATCCTTCTATTACACTATCGGATGTGTATTGGGTTTCCAAACTAAACTTTGTTGCCCATTGTCCCAAGAGAACGTCTCCATGTGCCAGGCATCCCATCTTCATTCAACTTAGTCTAACATGTATGAAGCCAGGGTAAGCTGTGAAAATGCTTACCAAGAGGAAAGAAATCTTCCCCCACAAGTCTACCAATGGACTTTTCTTCAACAGCAGTTTCCACCCATCTGCAGTTCGACTTTCTGAGGTTTAAATTTACCTGCAGTCAAAAGTACTCTAAAATATATAAATGCACTATTCAGCAATTCATAAGTTTTAGATTGGGCACTGTCTTAGTTACTTTTCTCTCATTGCTGAGATAAACTATCCGACACCCAAAGTAGAAAGGGTAAAGGTTTATTTTGCTCACAGTTTGCAGAGGTTTCAGTCCACAACCAGCAGGATTTGATGGCAGACAGGCAGAAGGCAGCAAGGGAAGCAAGAGAAGCAAAAAGGAGGTAAGCATTTGTGAACCAAGGTACCACTGTATATATAAGCTGTGCAATGCTAATAAAAAGAAAAATCTGAACAGTAGTAAATGAACAGATCAGCATATTCCTAAGCAGGGAGTAGGAATTGACTGTGTGGGCACATGAAGAACCTGAGGGGCTCACGGACATGTCCCATATCTCGATTGTGACAGTCGTTACACTGATGCATACTTTTGTCAAAACTCATCACATTCTATACTTAAAATGTATATGATTTATTTTTGGAAGTTATATCTCAGTAAAGTTGATATTTTAAAAATATTCTGTCCTTTTTGATAATAGACACTAGCTAATTTATTCTTCAGAATCCCACCTTCATAAAATAATCATAGTATTTACCTTACAAATCTCGTTGCAAACATATGTAAGTGTGACAGTGACCTATCTCCATTCAAGTATGGAATTTAGAAAAGAGTATGTAAGTGACTAGTAAAAAAATTAATTTAAGGGATTGGGGATTTAGCTCAAGGGGTACAGCGCTTGCCTAGCAAGTGCAAGGCCCCAAGTTCAATCCCCAGCATTCAAAAAAAAAATTAGTTTATTACTAATTAACTAACAGATATCTGAAGACAAAGATGAATCTCTAATGGTAGAATTTCAGATGTGTCAAAGAGGGCAGAAAATATTTTAAGGAAAGAATTCTTGGTCAGTTCTTCTCAAAGTAGATGCTTCCTCTAATTCTTCCAAGCCAACACTGAGTTCGGAACTTAAATTATATAATTTTATATGTTAAAGCAACTATCTCATTTGGCCTTCAGTGCTGTCTTTGAAAGTAGGTAGATTGTGAACAATATGACCCAATGCAGAGAATTAAAAAGACTTGCTCAAGGTCACACACGTCAACCAAGCCTAAAGTCCAATGACTTACAGTAATTTGATATATTATCCAGAGAAGGTAGTGTGAGGTGGGGATGTAGAAGGAAGCTCTGTTTTGCAGCGCATCGGAGAACTCCCTGTTTGCAACACTTCAGAGATGAGGGTCCATGCCCAAGGTCACAGAGAAAAGTACTGGTAGAGTAAATTTCAGTTTTGGATGTTCTTTCTGTATTTCCAACCGCCCTCTCTTCCTGGGAAATGGTGAAGGACCTGGTATTTGCCCTTGACCTTCAACAGGGCTTAATAATACAAGATGCTCTCCTTCTATGCATTTTTCCCTTTTCATTTTAGGATACTGTGGCTCTCTGTCTCCCCTGCACCCTCCTTCCAGGTCAAACAGCTGGGGTTGATGAAGGTCAGTGGACACTGGCCCAGCTGCTCTGGCCTAGAAGGATGTCCTGCTCCTGGCTGCCCAGGAAGCAGGAGGGTAGAGTAATTAATTTCTATGCATATCATTGCCAGAATCACTTACTGATTCAAGGAGGGAGATTAGAGATGTCACCCTGCAAATTGAGTCAGAACCTTCACCTCAGTACTTGGCTGGCAATTTTACATGGTGCCTGACATGGTAACAAACAGGGTACAAAAAGGCAGCGACTCCCCTGGGTGATGGACAGGGGGAATTGGCCCAATAAATTGTTCCCTGTAAAAAGCCATGTTTCCCTCATTAAAAGGCAGTGAATTCTCTATTGCTTTTCATTAGCTCTGGCTTTGCTAGACATGAGGTGTAATTGACAGTGTGGTTACAGGAGGTGGGCCTGGAGGTGAGGAAGACAAAGAAGCTGAAAAGAGATTCTTATTTATTAAGGTGGAGGTGACAGGTGGCTACCTAATAAGTTTTTTGTGTGAGGGGTGGTAGGTGGGAGAGTGGTCACATCCTCTGAGGGTTGCTCCAAGGACATTCCTTCCACCCAGGAGCAGAAAAGACTGGTCAGACACGGGGGACAAGATGGGTAGAGAGTGGTGGTGATCGCTTTCAGCCAGCTGGGCCGGGGGTCATCAGCTCTTGACTGTGGTCTAGAGGCCCAGGGACTGGTCCTGTCACTTGTTAGACTACTAAGTGATCCTGGGAAAGATGCTATGTCTTTCCAGGTTACAGTTTCTTCATTTGAAAACTGGGGAGGATGGGATGAAGTGACAGTTCCTTCCTGAGAAGACATTTGGGGAATAAGTTGAAATACCAGGGACACAATTCTGATTCCTAGACTCATTCTATTTTCAGCGTCGGCATGGACCCAAACATTATTTTTATTTTGTGGGTTAGAATTCACTCCTGTTCCTGTCATTTTGAAGTTTACGTTACCCCAGGGGTGGCTGTTGGGACCCTTGAGCTGGCTCCTGTGTCTTCTCATGGGTCCCCTTCCTTCTTGAAGCCCTTCCTCATTTTCCAGTGCAAGATGCTCTGGTTCATCTGACATATCTCTTACTTCCTATGCCCTAGCCCTGGTTCCTCTGGGAGCCAAAGCAAAACAATGTGCCCAGTTGCCTTTGCCCACATTTCACAATGAAGCACAGACCATCCATGTAAGTCTTCACCTCACTCACCTCAAAGGTGTTAAGAGTTGAAGTCGCTCTAACAAAGGATTGTTTTGGAGAGCAAGAGCTGTGGCTGGCAATGAGTCCCACACTCACAGGGACAGGTGGGGTAGGTGCCTCTCCCTTTCTACAGGCCTAGAGAGCGGGACTTCAAGCACACTGGGTCGGTATGTGACACCTACCAGAGCCGTCCTCAGCAGAGAAGCTGTGGTTCCTGACCCAGAGTGATGAGGAGGTAAGAAGGACCCTGGATCGGTACACTGGGGCCCTCTGTCTTCTCTTAGGCCAAGTCTGAGACACCAACAAAGAGAAGCAGGGGTCTTTTCAGATCCTGCCTAAGAGACCCTTGGGAGGGATGAGAGTAGCCTGACAGGGAACCCTGGAAATTGTCCATGGCCACCCCGGCTCCTGAACAAATGCATTCCCCTGCAGGAAGGGAGCCGAGGGCTTCCTGTGGGACCTTTGCAAAGGTGTTCCTGAGAACGATCAGTCAGAGAAAGTCAGTATGAAGCAGTTTCCGCACAGTTCCAGTTACTTTATTTCCAGATGAGTAACATGCCTCTCCCCTCTCCTACCACTTGGCATCAGGAAATTCCTGTGGCCAGCGCTGGGGGTGATGTGGAAGGAAATGAAGAAATTGATTGTACCCCTTCCTCTCCAACCCAGGCTGCAAGAGCCACCTGGGGTATTGAAGTGGGGAAGACTGTGAGTATTAAAACACTACATTACTGGACACTCTGATTACTACTACAAGATGCTTCTTCTGACTGGATGGGACCTGAAGACTGGTCATTATCTGAGAACCAGACAATGAGTTCTGTGGCTTCCAAAATTTGGTCCAGGGAAAACAGAAGCCTCAAGCCCTGCACAGCAGCTTTGTACCTGTACTTGGGTAAAGGTGGGATGGAGAACATAATTACTTCCTAAGTGATCGCTAGTAAATTTGTTTCCTGGGCTACTATAACAAAGTGCCACAGACTTAGTGACTTAAACAACAAAAATGTATTATCTCCCAGTTCTGGAGGATGCCAATCCAAAATCAAGTTGCCGATAGGGCCACAGTCTCTCGAAGTCACTAGGGAAGCATCTGCTCCAGGATCCTCTCCTAGCTTCTGGGAGCCTCGGGGGTTCTTTGCCTTGAAATAGGCCACCTTCTCTCTGGGTCTCTTTATATCCTCTTTTCTCTATATCTCTCTCTCTCTGTATCCAAATTTCCCCTTCTTCTAGGGACACTAGTCATATCGGATTAGGGCTCACACTGATAACCTCACCTTAACTTGATCACATGCAAAGACTGTTTCCAAATAAGGTTATATTCACAGTTACAGGGATTAGGACTTCAGGATCTTCCGTGGGGACACAATTCAACCCATAACACACACTTGTTCAACAGTCCCTTCCTTCTCGAGCACCTGCTAGGGCTCAAATGCTACTCTGGGCACTTTAGATATAAAATATGTGACCAGAGACACACGTAATGGTGGGTACACTGTATAGCCATGACTACATCAGAAGAGTGGACCTTTCCTGTCCCCAGGAAAGCACATCTCTCTGGAAGAAGTTATTCTTGAATTGAGTCTTGAATTTCCAGTTGATCATAGCTTGACAGAGACTTGTAGTGAGCAGCTGAAGATAGAGAAAGGGTAAGGGTGACCAGCTGCCCTGGTTTTCCCAGGTCCAAGAGAGTTCCAGACATGGGAAACTTCCAGTGTTCAAACTAGGAAAGTCTAAAGCCAACTGGAAAGAGGTGGTTACATGAGACAGGGAGATACCCAAATCACAGTCAATCAGAGTATAACTGAAAGTGAGTTGCAATAAAAGCACATGCTAAGGTTTCTATACAGTTGTGGAAGAGAGAGAGCACCACTGGCTGGAGCATCTTGGGAAGACTTGAAGGGGGAGGTGGAGCGTACACTGGGCCTTAGAAGATGGAAGGATGTGAATGAGAAGGAGGGAGGTTTCTCCAAGCAGGAGAAACAGAAGAAGCAATATGCACAGGACAGAATCATACCTGTGGGGGTATCAGGTGTAAAAGAAGGTACAGTTCCTGTCCCCCAGAGCTTAGAAACTTAGAGAAGGAAGATACGATCATGCTTGTATGCAGAGCCCTTGTTAGGATGGCGCACAGTAAAACCTCATCAGCCAATCAGGCCGTGGGAAGCCAGGCTTGCACAGGAAAATGCTGGAAGTGGCAGGCTAATTGGGAGTCTAGACTCCTGGAAAAATTCTCCTCAGCTCCTATGGACTAACAAGAACCAAATTCCAAGATTCTAATGAGGCTGGGTGTTCCGGGGCTATGACCTCTGAGGAACTGAAGAAAGCCCTTTCCTTCCTCCTCCTCCTTCCATCTGTCCAATAATTACCATGTGCTCAGTACATTCTAGGCCGAATACTGAAGGGTAGGATCACAACAGCAAGTGAAAGAGAAATGCTCTCTATCCACGGAGAAGACGCAGTTCAAGGAGAGGAGACAGACATTAATTAATTGTATACTTGGGCAAATAAACACGTGATCACAAATAGCATCGAGGCAATGAAGATGAGGGTCTGGGGTCCTATTGGGAATATAATGACAGGTGTGATGTGGTCTGGAAAGTCAGAAATCAGGGTCTGCTGGTTTACTAGAACACCCTCAGCGCAGCTCAGAGGAAAAACTCAACCAGGGAAAAAGATCAAAGAATGAATCTAAGACCTAGGGAGGAGGTAGGAGTTGGAAAGAGTCTAAATCTTTCCTGTTCTAGAAAAGAATTTTAGCAAATACCACCCAAGGACTCTGAGACAGAATAACCTTCAATTCACTGGATTTTTTTCCTAAACAATTAATTTGTCTTCTTCCTGTTTGTGTGTCTAGATAATTGGGGGATTCCAGGAAACTGGATTGAAAAACGTTTCCCCATAATAAGGAGCATGGTTCTCTCTGCCAACATTCCACTTTGAGCTTTCTTAATTCTCCTCCCTTTCCTCTTCCTCCACCTCCACAAAATGTTCCAAGAGGACCAGTCCAGCTGCCTGGCACTCCACGCCTTGTTGTCCTCAAAAGAAATACTGGCAAAATGGGAGCCTTAAAATTAAATAGCATGGAGTGCCCAATAATTAATTTGATTTTATACTCATTGTTTATTGAACACAACTTTAATACGACATTAAGAAGGCAGAACTGCATGGTGTAGCATGAAAATGAGCTGGAAGCTTTCCAAATAAAGGCCAGGAATTAGCAAATTGGTCAGATGTGCAGGACGGCTCCAACTAAGATATAATCGAGAAACCACACTTCTGAAGGTTCATCAGCAATAGATACTACCCCGAATATATACTCTAATCCCTGGGTTGTAGCATGGCCTGAGACCCCTTAGCCAGCCACAGTGAAGCCAGTATCAGTTATAGACTTTCAAGGAGATTCTGCTGGGATAACCCCAGGCTATATAGAAGGATGACAAGATCTTGCTGCTTCCTTACCCAGTTGTCATTTGCTCTAGATTGCTTATTGCTATTTGAATAGGCCTTTACTAAACCACTCTCAGCCTGGCCTCTGCCCCTCCAGAGGTAAATTTTGAGCTCTGGAAATGATGAAGGGCTGCCTCAGTTATCAAAGCTTGCTGCCTGTACCAGACCCATTTGTCCATTGCTTTCTTGACCATTTTCTTTCTTGGCTTCCTTGGATCTGACCATCTTACAAACTTCCTGGCTGTCATCTTGCCTATGCCCTGAACATAACATCGGTCTTCCCCTCCCTTGTCCCCAGAACTTCCTGGGGAAGTACCCACAGACCTCGGATTTAACCCTATTCCACCCAATCCTCTCTGATGTCCAATTACTACATATGACTCCTTAATTCTTGTTGCACGATCTACTTCCTGGTCCCTTGGCTTTATGACCTTCTATGGGTGTTAGTAATTGGCTTGGTTCTCTGGAATTGTACTCACTGTCCATTCGTGTGGTTCAAAGCCCTCAGCTCCACCTCAGCCCCTAGCCCCATCTCACTTTCATCTTCACTTCCTATTCTATGCTTTGGGCCTTTCCCCGTCTCTTTGTTTCCTGGATTCTGACCTGTTTTCACAACCAGCTATGGTTAGTGTCTGCTCAGAGTGACATGTCTTACCCAAATCCTCTGAATGGGCCACTTGACAATAGTCCTTCCTTTCCTGTCACACACACTCACCCTCAGTCCAGGCTATCTGCAGTGCACTCACTAGGGAGACCAGAATCCCCTGGCCCTGGTTAACCTGGCTACTGGTCCACCTAGGTCAGGTCCATTGTGAGCCTTGCTCTATCTAAGCACTCAGAGCCCTGACACTGGCCAGTAGGGCTTCCGACACATGCCTGGTGCTACATCGCCTGTTGGCCAGCTCCAGAGTTAGCTAGACCCAACATCTCAACTCTCCCCTGGGGCTACTCTGATGTGATGGCCCATCACTCTTTAGCACTTGCTCTTGATGCGGCCTTCTTCTCATTAATGCAACTAGCATTCAGACCCTAGCTACAGAGCCCCTCCCAAGAAGGGAGACTTCAATATCCCAAGCTCTGCCCAGTCTAGACTACCATAGAGGCATCCACATTTAGTGCAAATGGTCTTTACTAATGGCTAAATCCCATGTCACTGAGAAATAAGGCTTCAGTATTGAACCAAACCAATGGAACAATGTCACAGAAAACACTAGACCCATCAAATTCCCCTCTTTGTATTACAGAGAAGAATTGGAGAGCACATACTATCAAGGGCTAGATCATGCGTTAAGGACTCTGACTGGTAGAGGAGCTGGAAAGAAGTCAGCGTGGACTTTGTCAAACAGATGTAGTTCTGGAGAAAGAGATTTTTGGTGATTCTTACCTTTCATGACTAGAGACAGGGTACTTAGTCTGTATTTTTTTTTACAACTGAAATGACATGGAATTTTCATACAAATTTACCTATTAAGTCATCAATCACTTAAATATTTACTGAGTGTCTTCTATATCCCAGGAAAGCCATGAGGCACTGAGGTCTAGAAGATGAACAAGACGCCACTGCTTGAAGAACGCTTAACCTAGAGGGGAAGATCAACCCTTGAAGAGTTATTTGTGTAGTCTGTCAGCATGATGACGGAAGTGTGCAAAGGGCATTCTGGAAGCACACAGAGCGGTAGGAGCAGAGACGAGATGACAAGGCTTGCATGGACGGAGCAGCAGCTGAAGGAATGAATGGGGCTAAGTCAGGTGAGGGAGAGAAGAGCTTTCCAGCATGAAGCAGAAGCATGAGCATGTGGGAGATATGGAATCCTCTATGGTTTAGATATGGTTTGAATGTGTCCTCCAAAGATTCGTGGGCTGGAAACTTGGACTCCAGGGTAGTGATGTTCTGGTGGTGGACACTTTAAGAGGTGAAGTCTAGGGAAAGCAAGTAGGTCATGGGGAATATATTAGTCAATTTTCTCCTGGCTGAGGCACAATACCTGACATAACTTAAAGGAGAAGAGGTTTCTTTTTAGTTCAGGGTTTAGTCCACAGTTGGCTGGCTCTAAGGCAGAAACAGCATGGTAGAAGGACCTGGGTATGAGAAAGCTGCTCAATCCATGGCAGCCAGGAAGCAGAGACACAAGGGAGGAGCCAGGGACAAGAATATACACTTCCAAATCTCATCCCCAGCGACCCACCTCTAACCAGGCCCCTCTTCTAACAGCACATTTAGCCAGGAACTTGTCAATGGATTAATCCAGAGGTGAGAAAACCAGTCATGATGCAATCACCTTCCAAAAGCCTCACCTCTGAATAATGAGACTTTTGGGGGACATTCTAGATCTGAATCATAACAGGGCACAACCCTCAGAAAGGACTGGGGTAGTTCTTGCAAAACTGAGTCAGTTCTCATGATAATAGATTGTTATAAAGCACATTTGGATGTCTTGGCTCAGGTTCTGGCTTCCTGTCTCACTGTGCAATCTCCTCTACATATGTACCCACCATCATGATGCCATCTTCCATGAGGCTGTCACCAGAGCTAAGCAGATGCTGGTGCATTGCTCTTGAATCTACCAAAATGTGAATTAAACATGTTTCTTTTCTTTATGAAGCACTCAGCCTCAGGCATTTTGTTATAGAAACCCAAAATGGATTAAAACACATTTTAAGTCACATAAGAATAAAGTAGGAATTTACTTACTCCATAGGAAATGAGAAATCCCTTGCTATTTTAAGTGGAGGTGTGACAAGTCAGATTCGGTGTTAGAAAACCCATAAGGGCTAGGAAATGGAGAAAAAGATTAAAGGAGAGAAGTCTGGAAGAATGGAGACTAGAAATAAACTGAGAGAGCACCAAAATAGGGGTGGGAAATCCCTGACCTAGGTGAGGGCCTGAGAGCATGGTTATGGGTTAGAAGGCAAAAGGACAGAAGATGCAGACAAGAGAATAGGAGCCATTCGGGACATAGTGACAAATTAACTCCGCTGTGATTGGAGTACCAAAGCACAGAAAAATCTTTAAAGCACCAAAAGAAAAAGAGAAATATTACCTCCAAAGAGCAGCAATAAGACTTATACCAACTTCTTGACAGAAACAATGGAAGCCTGAAGATAGGGAATAATATATTCAAAGTCCTGAAAGAAAACAACTGCCAACACGAAATTTCTACAGTGACTATACCCTTCGAAAGCAAAGATGGAAGAGGGTTTGCTACTTCCTGGTGAGAACCAGCAGTAGCTCCAGGCAGACCAGCCTTCCCGCCAAGAACAACTAGAAGGGCCAGATACAATGGAGAAATCGTTCATTTGGAGGCATTGGATCTGCTGGAGAAATGATACTGGAGGGGCCAAGATTCTGGATTGGGAGGAAATGTAGAGGGGTGAGCTGACTTCTGCAGGCAGTAGGAGTTCAAGAGTTGGTATGTACCAGTGGCTGCTGCTGGAGACCAGAGGAAACAGATAATGCCTTCTAGCATCCTTCTGGGTGTCACCACCTGGGGAAGGGTGGGGCTGGATCTCTGCTCTGTGTCCTGGCCACCCTGCCCTAGAGCTCAGGTGAACCACATTAGTCCTGGAATGCCTTAGAGGTGACATAGCTGTTCTGGTTAAGGAGAGGGTGAAAGTCAGAGTCAGGGCTAGGGCACAGGAGAAGGGTTGAGTGTAAAGATGGGCTATAACTCGGAGGCTGCTTATAAGAAATAGCCACGATTTAAAGTCCTACTTCTTACTCTCCCAACTGAACTCCTCACAGCCTTTCTCTTATGCTCTGAGACTTTGCACTCTGCTTCTTGGCTTATTATTCCACTCTTCCTGCCTGGAGACCCTTCCCAAAACCACTCCATCTCTCTCTTTATTCATTACTCCTCCCAAGAATGCTCCACAACCATATGCCAACCGCATCCCACACAGACCCTCATCCTTCCACACCCTGGGACCACCTAGCACTGGTCACAGGCTGCTTCGTGTGGTTGGTACCCAGGCTCTGCGTGGACAGTTCCCAACTACTCTACCAGACTATAAGCTCCTTGAGGCAGAGGCTAGCCCCAGCACGGGAGTCTGCAGAATACCAATACGTGATATTTTGCACACAGAGAGAGGTAATGACTACAGCATTGTAAAGAGGCAAAGTACCTGAGCACCAAGGTCAAAGCAAACCTAAAATTCTCAGTTCTTGAAGGCACAGACCTTATCGTCCCTTTCATCTCCCAATTTCCAACCTTTTCATTCTCTAGAGTCTTGCTCAGAGAAAATAAATGTTGAATGAACGAATAAAGTCTTTTTCCCCAGGTAATTTTACAGTCTTCTCAGGTTCTTTCTTTCCTTCCTTCCTTCTTTCCTCTTTTTTAATACTGGCTTAAAAGAGGATCTGGACCTTGATTTTAACTTTTAGAATGTGGTCTCCTTGAAGAATCTAACCCTCTCTAAAAAACTTGACCTCCTCTTTGCCAGAAAACAACAACAACAGCAACTTTGCATGCAATTTCTGAAGATTCATAGATCACTCTCACCTCAAACTGTATCACCCATGCAGTGGCTCTTCTAATACTGTACAGTCTTCCGTGTCTGGTGGAACAGGTAAGGATTGCCATCAAGATTCACTCCTGTTAATGAGGGCAAGGATGTGATCGATGGATGTGATCATTTCCTGCACATACAGGTGCCATGTGTAAGTTATATACTAGCCATTATCATCTTGGGCAAATTACTGGACCTCAGTTTCCTCATTACAAGAAGAGAAAAGTAATTAGATGACCAAGACAGAAAGGAGTTTGCTCTTGAGTCCATGGCTGATTAATTCAAGATAGATGGAATCAATGCCATATTCTTGGTCCCCAAAGAAATCTCAAAACTACACTGAACAATGATTTAGATGTCACTTGATACCAGGTTCAACCCTCTCTGTCCTTAGGTTCTTTGTGACCTAGTTGCTGGCACAGCCACCTTCTTGTTACAGGGGATGCTAGACTAAATATTGTCCCTAAATGTATAGGTCCTCATCCCTAGAGACTGTAAATGCTACATAATATGGCAAAATGGACTTTAACTCTGATTCAGGGTGTTTACCTTAGGGGCGGTAAGGACTTCACTGCCATAAACTTAGTAGCTTCGTAAACACAAATACATGATTTTACAGTTCTGTAAGTCTGTCCAGTATGAATTGTACTGGGTAAGGTCAAGTCTTTGGCATATCTGAGTTCCTTCTGGGAACTTTAGGAGACAGTCTGTGTCATTGCATTTTCCCGTTTCTTCTCCAGCTTCTAAAGACCATCTGCTTTTCTTGGCTTGTGAGCCCATTCTTCAAAACGGCAAGGTTTCAGGAAGTCTTTCTCACACTTCCATTTCTCGGACTGTCCCTTTGATCCCTCTTCTACTTTGAAGAAACCTTGTGATTACAGTGGGCCCACAGGGGCAATCCGAAAGTCAGCTGACTGGCAACCTTAATTCCCCCTTGACATATACACTTACATATTCATGGGTTCTGAGAATTAGATCATAGAGATCTGTGGTGGGGCCATTATAATACCTACCATAGGAAAAAAACAAAAAGATAAAGAGAACATTCCAAGTATGATATAGAAGTACAGGTTGAGATCATAAGATGAAATGCCTGGCACAGGTTTGGGGGACAGTGTGAGAACTCATGAACAAAAAAACTAGGGTTCCAGAAGTAGAGTTGTAAGAATAAGACTTAGAGCTAGATGGGCAAAGGGCTGTGACTACTAAGACAGAGAAGGACTTTGCTGTATCAACAAGGGGGACCAGGGCATGCCTTGGTGGTAGTGTGGCTTAATAGTTTCCTGGATTTCTACCATTACTTTTTCAGGGACCTGTAAAGTGAAGAGAAGGGACACTCCTAGGCATAGTGTGGGCATCTATGGAACAGATGTAGGATTAATAGAAACAAAACAACAGGACACTCCAAATGAGAGAAGGTGGCAGGAGAGGAGCTTTGAGAGAGGACAGAGAACAGGATGGCATTTAACCCCTTCATAACCTGCTCCCACCTTTTAATTCCCATTGAATAGGCCTGATTCCATTTTGATAGAAAACATGCCCAGCGCATGGTTCAGAAGGCTATAGAATTGAGAGCTATTAAATACTAAAAAGACAAGGTGAGAAACAATTTGCAAAATCTCCTCTTTTTATAGACTGCAGCGATTGAGAAAAATTGAGTAAATTCCCCAGCTGCCTCAACTGCAGTCTGTTTCAAGATTCCATCAATTTTTTACGGTACAATCAATATTTATGAATCCCCAAAGAAATGTCGCAAAGAGAAACCTAGCGCAACATTTTCTCAGTGGTTTGCAGAGATGTAACAGGGGGACCTAAATAACTTTTAAAATAATCTCAATGACAATCAAAGACTCTTCCATAGCCAATACAGTTTAATGTCGGTGTTTATATTAGTGCTGGTCTGCAGGGGCGGGAGCAGGGAAGGGAACATGCTGGCAGTTTAATCTGTCCAAAAGATGACACTCGGCTATAATAAGTACACTGTGATATGGTACTTAAAAATTCAAAGGAAGCGCTATATTAAAAAGTCCCTGGATTTTTTTAATGCATTAAAATATCCTCCATCGGTTAAGCAATGGATTTTTTCAGTCAGCTGGAAAAAAAAGATTTCTGAGGGGAAAAAAAAAAACAGACAAACAAATCCACATTGCTTTAATGGCTACTTTAGGTTTAATATCTAAACTTATTTAAATAACTCTGAGCCCTCCTGCTGAGAAATATTGAAACTAATGGATTCCTTTGTGCGTAATCTCCATTTAAATGTAGAGTTTAATTTCCCTTTCGGCTAAACCTGTGTGAAGCTAGTCTTGAAATGTCCCTCTAAAAAAAAAGAAAACCCCATATAGAATATTTAGGGGGATTCCTTTATTTTAGTTAAAATTGGTTTTGGGCATTAAAACTAAATAGCCAGCCAAAAGTGAGCCCGTAGACCCCAGAAGTTTATACCTGCAGCCCAAGGTGGGTGCTGGGTGCCTGTTGTCCCCATGTGCAGAGACACACACATGTGCAGATGCCCCTGTGCGTGGTCTCAGCACCCAGGCCTTGGGCAGAGCCGGCACCACCCACGGGGTGTGCTTCCTTCCAAGGACATTTGGCAGATCTCACTGTCTTGCCACCCCCTCCCCATGCTGCCCCTGTCCTGTCATAAAGATAACACTGGAAATTTCACTCCTGGAGCTTCAGCTCTGTGGCTTAAAGCTTTGATTTCTGTTCCATGCAAATTGCCACAAGCAGAGTCCCATTTCTCCACAGCTAAGGGCCATTCTGTGCACATGAATATGCATCAAGTCCTGTGATGTCAGAATGGACGCTAAGACCTTGAAAGTAAGCCACGCTGCCCCTTCGTTCAGCAGACAATGAACCCAGGCCCAGAGAGGGAGGGGTAGTCACCAGGTTGGGGTACAGGGTGGGGTGAGAACCCAGGTGTGCTGATTCCCAGGCCACCACATTCCATTTGCCTCAGCCGTGTCCCACACCAATGGTGTCTTGTGCATCCATATGTTAATTCATGTGCTTTACTAGCCTTGCTGTGAGACTATAAACTGCATGCAGGGCTATTCCCAGAACTGACTGTGTGGGCTAAAGGACAATAGGGTTCTTATAACCACCACAAATAGTACAGACATAAGAATACTAGGGTTGCTGCCAAAGGGTACTTTTAGCTGTCTTCTCTGAGCTATGTGGACAAAATACAAATTATAAAGGGGCAACACATTTGTAACTCTTTTTGTAACACCCCGCTCCATAAAATAAGCTATACTTGGACAAGCCTGCCTAATGATAAGCTTGTACATTGACTGGAAAAGTCATGGGGACTTACTAATAGCTTAAAGCTAAAAGACACAGAGAACAAGATGAAGGTCTTTAACATGATATTCTGTGATGAGAAGAGCCCTGTGATAAAAGGCGGAGTTCCGAATTCTGGTCTAGTTACTTCTCTTGCCTGCATGGGAGCTGGGCAAGTCCTACATACTCTCTGGCCATCATTTGCCCCATTTACAAAATAGAGACGATAACAATAACTTAGTCACTTAGTCGACCAAAGGCAGGATCCTCAACCAGATGATTTCTGGAGATTCCTCAAGCTATAGGACTTGGTTATATTCCATTATAAATACAGGAGTATAAGCTAAAGATGATAAACTGTTTGTGGTTCGGTTCCAGCACAAAGAGCACACATGCGCACACACGTCAGCTCTGATGTCAAGAGCCACATCTCTGATCTGCTTGTTAAAGGCAACTTAGAAAATATGAAGGTTAAGCATGAACTATGGTCTGATGCAGTCCTGCTAGAATAAAATTGTGTGGCTGTTCTCTCAGCCTCTCCGAGACCACGTGTAGAGCGATCAAGGTTGCGAGTTGGCTGGGGCCATGTGACTTGAGGGGAACCATGAACTCCAAGCACTGAAATTTTATCCACACTGTCCTGTGTTAGGAATCACAATATCTGGTCACTCCTATGAATGAGAACATTAGAAAGTTGAGTTCAAATGCAGTAGTACTCAAGAGAAGTATTGGTACTGTTAGTTATCGGCACCATAGCTAGAATCAACCCGTCTATCTCCTAACGGGGTCTTGCAGAAGGCAGAAAAATTTCACTAGAAGGAAGGGGCACGGACAGACCCCAGCCGCCACCTAGGAGAGGAGGGCCAGTCTGGAATGCCAGCTAGGTCAGTGGAAATCTGGACAGCAGGGAAGGTACTCGGTGGGGTGAGGGAGGAACTGGAAAACAAGCCACTCACTTCATTCAGAGTGTTCTGAGAGCGGCACTAGCACCAGCATTGCCCAAGGGACATAGCCAGCGGCTGTGCTGTGCTCAGGGCTGTGAGAGTTTCCGAGAAGCAGAACCACCATCTCCTGTTTTCTTCTAGGGCTATGAGCTTAGAGTGAAGCTGGTGCTATGAGACATCACCGGCGTCACCACAAACCAGAGGGGCATGGAGACTCAGAGCAGCACAGAGGCTCGAAGGGGAAGCCTGACTAAGAGGGCGAGCGGGAAGGCTTCCCGAAGAAGAGGCTTGCTGCCGAAGGCCATCCAGGACTGATCTGACAGGGAGAGGCAGAGGGCAAAGTGAGGGAATCCGTGAAGAGGACCTGGAACTCATGCACAGCTCCAGGATGTCATGCCAGTGATGGGGCCTGCCTTCGAGATAAAGCACCATGTGGCTCAAAGGCAAAGTTTCAGGCTCTGCCCATAGCAGCTGGAGTCCAAACCGCAAGCTGGTAGACAGGAATGCTCCCCTGCTGCCCCAGCCCACAGGCAGCTCAGTGTTAACTCCTGGGCAGCTCAACGCCCACTGAAGCCAGCCTGCGGCACCAGAGCCCAAGGGCCTTTGAAAGGCTTTTCATCGGGGGACCTGATGTCCGAGGTCACAGTCCCTTTAAGGGTCTGATGAAAGCCACGGACCAACACTTTCCAAAGAAGAATACGCCTCCCCTCTATGTATGCATGTAACTTGGCAAGGTTCAAAGGTCTCCTGGGATTAATCCTTGGACCCCAATTAGTAATATCTAGTCTGCTCTCTTCATCTGACAGAGAAGAGGCTGTGAGGATGAGAGGCAACATGCCCAGGGTCATTCTAGGTACAGCTGCCCCAGAACTCAGCTGCTTCTTTCTTACAGTGCAGTGATATTTGGCAGATCAGACAGACTCACCGGTATCATTAGTATCATTATATCTTCTCATATTTTTATTGATTGTCATAAAATGCTATGGGAAACCATCTCAAAACTTGATGGTTTAAAACAGCAAGTACTCATTTAGCTCTTGAGCTTGCAGGTCAGAGACTCAGGCTGGACTCAGTGTGGGATTATTCTGGCCTCAGCTGAGCCCTCTCATCTGGGGGCTTGGTAGCCAGTAGTTGACCTACATTGACCTCAACTGGAAAGACTTGGACCACTCAGCTCCCATCCTATTCCTTCTCCTCTCTCAGGCCAAGAAGGGCAGGCTGCCAGGGTGATGTCAGCAGCTCAGGAAAGCAAGCAAATCCAAAGCCCATTTCAGCATCTCATTTGCTAACATCTCATTGGCTATTGCTAGTCACATGACTGAGCCCAGTGTCAAGTGGTGGGGCAGGTCATTCGTCCCTGATGAAAGGGCCATACAAAGTTATATGGGAAAGCATGTGGCTACAGAGAATAGTCAAGAATTGGGAACATTACTGCACTCTACCCATTATGGCTTACATTCACTAAATATATTATGTATTGCTAATGACCATTGCTGTGTTGCATTCACTCCGGTAAACTAAACATCATGCTCAGCACAGAGGAAGTATACTGATTGTTAGATTGATTGCATCGAGTGCTCAGCCTACGCGGCCTAATCCCACTGAGCTGCAGGCAGAGAAAGACTGAGTTTCTATGTGTTCTGACAATTCCATGGAGCCAGACTTACTGTGGGCAATGAATAACCAAAAGCCTTAGCCCTTCAGAGAGAAAAGGAAAGCTGGCCTACTTAAATTTCAGGTAGTTAAGTGTATCTATGTCAATTTCCCATCCTACATCCCTCTAAGCTTCTGCTGGTTCTGCTTCATCCTTTCACACAGGGTGTCCCTGCTGTACCCTACCTGTGAAAACCCCCATTGTTGTATCCCCCTCCTGCCCCGCTGGCTCTCTCAGATTTGAAATAGTCAGCTTCCTTACTACAGGAATGCCAGTTATACGTGCGATGTTAAGAAAGCAATCTGATTAAGCAGCACTTATATATGACCTCAAAATTATTTTTTTATCTTACAGCCTTACGTATATTCTCTCTCTCCACTCCATCTGGGACCACACACACACACACACACACACACACACACACACACATACACACTGCATATACTTCCTTTCTCCCGCATCAGCCATTTCTGTCCTCTGTAGGTTGACTCTTTCTATTTCTGTTTAGTTATTCAAAGAGGAGATGAATTCTCCCATCTTGGCCTCTATATGCCCCTCCAGCTTTCCTCAGAGAAGGAGCTGGCAATTGCACAGAATAGGCTACAGGAAAGGGCTCTAGTCATTACACATAAGATTACCATCAAAGAAGATGGTTTGCCAGTCTGTCCCTTCCCACAAAACAGGGCATTAAAACTCCTGCTGGACACTTTGTTGGTTAAATAATCTTTGCCACCCTGGCAGTAGCAAAACTGATCCAGGTCCGGGTCACAGACTAAAGCAAGCACAGTTGATGGAGGCACCAGGGAATACCTAAAGTAACCTGGCTCATATTCAGCTATACAGATGTACTTCACAGTGAATGCTGGAAACTGACCCATTTAAATCCTGCTTGGGAAGACTGGCCATTGGCTGAACAAAGAGAAGATGGGTCATAGGCTTTGTGATTGTTGTCCCAATACCGAGCTACTTTTTAAAATCTCTCTCTAAGGTATGCTGCATATCATTTTAGAAGAGCTGTGTCTTGGGAGATCTTTACGGCCATGAAAACATATTTTGATCCACTCAGCAGGCTGGTGTATCACTGCAATATACCTACATATCAAGAGCACACATCTCTTCTCTAGAAGCTCTTAGGAAACTGAATAGTAGAGAGAAATTCACTTCCATCTTAAATCTATACTCACCCATGGATGAGTCCATAAATGCTTGTTTTGACTGTGCTTTTAAAATTAATTCATTTTATTGATATCACAATCTAGCTTACCATTGGTTCTTAAATATTTTCAGTCCAATAACAGTATCATCAGGTGAACTTAGCTCCATGTTTACAAAACAGGTGAACTCTGTTTTGTAGAACTACCGCATCAAGCTTCTCATTTACTATCTGCCTCTGCAATCTGTTGGTCACAGAGCATAGTCACCTACCCATAGCGCATGTCACTCAGAGGACCCCTGGGTGAGGATGGGTGACTCATTATCCTTGCCAATGTGGCCCAGAGTTAGAATCCCTGCTGGTGGTATTACTTCCCAATGTATGGGGCCTGTGTTCATGCTGTTCAGATGTTTCTTAATTAAGAATCTTTTTTCTGTCTTATGCATAAATTAATCAAGGTAATTATTGTAGCATTATTATTATTACATTGTACTTATAGAGCACTTACCTCCAAGGTACTCAAAGTAGTTTATAGATTTTTTAATCTAATGAACTCCAGTAGCCTCTAGGCAAGACAGAGAGCAGAGCAGGGATTATTAGTCACATTGTAGGTGGAAAAAATGGGTCAGGCCAGAAGCAGGGGTGGCTGCAGGTGGCTGCATGTTCTCCCTGACTGTGGAGGGGTGAGGGGCAGGAAGAGGACTGCCGCTGGATGTGTTAGGGAGCACCAGGTATCTACAGAAGCTCCATTCCAATAGCATCTTTGAAGCCCAGAGAGCCCACCAGCACAGTTTGGGCTCAGAAAACAGACTGGAAATACCCATTGTTCTTCATCTCCTTCCCTATTTTCTACCATCTCTTGGGTCCCACCAAGTCCCCAACCCAGCTGCTTCTTTATGGAACTGGAAGCAAAGAACATGAGGAGAGGGCAGGAAAACTTCTGCAGCACTTGGCATCATTGCCACTGACTGTGAACCTGACTCACATCACTATGATTCCATCCATCTCCCTCGAGCCCCACATTCCTTGGGAGCAGAAGATCATGGTACAGGCATCACGGATCATGGTACAGGCATCACTGTGGGCTGGGGAAAAATCCCTGTGCTGATGGAGATGGGGGAGTTTCCTGCCCATTCTGATTCCAAGAGCGGGCCACAGGAGCTAGCAAGGTAAGAGTTTTGGGTTAAAATTTTCTGTATTTAGGAATGAGTTAAAATATCCTATATATAGGGCTAAAGAAAATAGGTGAGACAAATGGTAACTGAAAGGATGCAAAGAAACCACTGTGATCCATTTGGTGATTGTGGAGTCTCTGCTTCTAGGAGCACTTTGTGCATCTCCTTAAGCAGATCCGATCCATAGGAACCCACATGTTCCCTCTGCACATTCTCCCCTTCCCTTCCAGCCTAGCTTGGCCAACTCTTCTTTTAAGTTACATCTCAGGCATCATTCTTTTGTTTGATCTTTTTTTCTTTTTTACCACAGTGCCTGCCCCTTAAGGACCAAACACTATTCCAGGCCCTGTGATAGGGCAGTGACAAAATAGATAGGAAAAAAAATCCTTGCTCTCATAGGGTGGAGGAGAGGAGACAATAAAAAACAGATCTTATCCAGGGAATTAGAGATTATGAGTGCTGTGGATAAACATTAGAGCAGGAAAGAGATGCCATTGTAATTGGGTAGACGGTGGAAACCTTCAAGAGGATTGAGAATGACCCATGCAGAGTGGTGATGGTATTCCACATGAGGAGACTAGGAAGATTGGCAGAGAATGGCTAACTCTGTTAATGGTAAGCATTATGTGGAGATGGCTATCAAAACCAGAAATAAGTGATGGCAAGGATCTGGAGATCTGGAACCTTTGTGCATTGTTGGTGGGAGCATAAAATGTATAGCTGCTATCGAAAGCTATAGAAAGCAGTTTGGTGGTTCCTCAAAGAGTTAAACATAAAATTACCAAATGACTCAGTAATTCCACTTGTAGGTATATATCCAAAGGAACTGAACAGACACGATTATGCCAACATTCACAGCACCATTATCCACAATAACCAAAATGCAAAAACAACTAAAGTGTCCATCAATAGATGAATGAGTTGATAAAATGTGATGTATGCATACAGTGGAATATTATTCAGTATGACATCATAAATAATTTGGACTTTGAGATTGGAGTCATGTGGGGAAAGAGGGGAGACCTGGGGAGTTATGCGGTCTATCTTTCACTAGACTTCTGTGTTAAGAATAGAACAAAAAAGAACAAAGATGGAAGCAGAGAGACCAACGAAGTACAGACTAGTGCAATCTTTAAAGCCAGTGCCGTTAGTAGGCACATACCACATATTAGCAGGACTCAGTTCTGAGGTCTATGCTAATGTCATCAAAGGCTAGATTCATGGACCAATTCAAGTCAATATTTTAAATCTGAATTCAAATGACTAACAGAGGGTTGCTGGTGCTGCTTATTTCTTGACTTTCAGTCACCTGTATGGAAATTTTTAGATAACAGACATCTGGAGAGAGATTAATTTGCATTTGTTTTTCAAAAAAAGTTATCATATTGGGCTGGGGATGTAGCTCAGTGGTACAGCACTTGCTTAGTATGTTCTGTCCCTACCACCACACACACAAACACATACACACACACACACACACACACAATACTACATCCTCCTTAGAAGACTGAGGGCTATGATAACTCTTATTATTCCCTTGGCTAAGTGACAGCTAATAGTTATAACACCAAACACCATATTAAAGCCTTTTACATGTATTAGCTCACTTAATTTTCTTAACCACTTTATGAAGTAGATTCTGTCCCTGTTCTCTGAAGGAGAAAATTAAAGAACTTGGAAGTTAGATTAAGTTGTCCACGACTATGTAGCCTACGAGTGGCCATCTGGCTCCAGTATCCATTCTCTGAGCCACAGTATAATTCTACCTCTTCCTCGTCCAGAAGCGTCTAGGATCCCAGAAAAAGACAGCAAAACCTACTTTTGTTCCCACCTGGCAAACTGGTGCTCTCCATGAAGGGCCCACTTAGTGAGAGAAGAAGAACCAACTCTCGATTCCACCTTTGAAATTAGAAAGCTGTTCTTTTGAAGATTAAATATCCATCCCATGTGTGCCCTTAGAGAAGTCATTAACCTGACTCATTAAACTTTAGCTCCTCAGTGAAGCCGAAGGTCTCATTCGGACTGGCAGAGGGCACTCGTGCAGACCCACGTGTGTACCCAGGAAGGCCTCTGAGCAGCAGGCGCGCAAAGGGCCCCAAGTCCACTTCGGTGAAATAAGTTCATTGCAATCTTTTCTAATTTAGAGATCTTATAACTCTGTGAGAAGTCCAGCATTTGCGGGTTTGTGCATAAAGAAATCTTTTAGTAAACTCAAAGTACATGTGATAATCCAGAAGCTTCAAAAGAATTCCTCATGGTTTATAATTATACAAATTCAAAGTTCTGCTGGTCAATTATCCTACTGGATGTAACAGGATCAGATCATCACACAGAAAGTAGTTCTGCTTTCTCCATGGTATTAAAAAGAGATACCTCTATTGGTGTTTTCATACTCATGGGCTGTCACTCTCTTGATTCCACCAAAACTAGTCAACCAAAGGGCTTGACTTGGGGACCACTGTTATTCTGGGACACTCTGACTCCCAGGAGGCTCTGACTTTCCCTTTATCTCCCTGTGTTCTAACCCTAAAACCACAACTCAATTCCTTCACTCATCCAGTGCCCCACTGACAGATAGCCATGCCTCATTCTCATTCCTCCAGAGAGGGTGTCGGGCCCACGTAAGCATAATACTTGCTTGGTTACACTCATCAAGATTGAAATCTTAAAGCAGATGAAGCTCCCCTGCCTTCCTTCCAGAGCAGAATGAATGTAAGCTAGGCTTTTTATTTAGCAGCACCTGGAAAAAGAATCAGAGCATATAGAATGCCAAGCATTGGATTCTGAGTGTGCCTGTGCTGCTATAATAAAATACTTGAGGCTGGGTAATTTTTAAAGAGCAGAAATGTATTTTCTCACAGTTCTGGAGGCTGAGAGTCCATGATCACACTGCTGGCAGATTTTGTGTCTGTTTTATCAGTGGCTTCTTCCTGCAGTGGCATCCTCACATGGAAGAAGGCAAAAGGGGCACAAATGCTGTGTCCTCACATGGCAGAAGAATAGAAAAGGACACTCTCCCTGTTAGACCCTTTTAGGAGGGTCCATCCACGGCCTAATCATCTCCTACAGGGCCCACTTTATAATATGACCACATGAAATTAAGTTTCAATGTGAGTTTTGGAGGGGACACACTTGAACCACAGCATTGAATTTTCCAAGCAAATGCTCAGTATTTGCAAAACAACAGAGCTAAAAGGCTTTCAAATTCACCCAACACAGTGTTTCATTTCCTCATTGCTAACACCTGTTTAACACCCACGTGTGTTTTGAATGAAAGAATGAATAAGTGACTTAGTGTGGGGCTGTAATGCACCAGCTCTCACAAATCATGAAAGTTGCTCAGGCTGCTCGCTCCCCTTCATGACCTCAGAGTACAGACATCACTGAGTTCGTGTCTGCTTTTTGTCGGTCTTGGCCTTTTCCTCCAGGGGGCTTCCCTGTCGTGTTCCACTACTGTCCATGCCGACCTCTAGCCACAACTCTGCTCTCCACCTCACTGACTCCAATCCATTGATTATGGATAAACCAGAAAGCCCATCTTCCTTCAAGGGAGAAAAAAATAAAAGGGATCCAGACACTGAGATAGGACCTAAGGTCTGCCCCATGGACAAAGGGCTTGAATTTCTGGCATCAACAGAACGTTTTTGGCTGGATTTGTCACTTACTCATTCACTAATTCCATACATACTTGGTTGCACACATTTGGGACCCCCAGGTAGCTAGATTTCAAAAGAGTGAAATGTTAGGTAGGAGATGAGCCATGTGCACCGTTCTACCTGACCTACTTGATGTGCTGTGGGTGGGTTGCCAGAGGCCCTGTCAGTGCAGGCCTTTGGTTATATTGTCAGCTCTAAAATCCAAATGCACCAAGGGTGGGGAGATTACTACTTTTTAGCTCTAAGATTTTATGATTTTATTAAAGATTTTATTCCCCAAATTTCTTTAATGCTAATTGGTTACAAGGAGTAAATTAAACCTGCATTGGAATTTTACGTGTCTGGTGTATCAAGGCAGGACGGAGGCTGCCTTGACACTTCTGAATGTTGACACTTCTGAATGTTGACGTTTCTAGTTGAGGAACACCATGTTGCTAAAGCCAGCAGTGGGTGTCCCCTAAAAAAGAAAGGGAAGGTCTTGGTTCGAAGGTTTCCTTCCCAGAATTTTTCACCCTGAATACTGGATGGTAAGTGGCAGTGGATTTAGATGAGTGAGGCTCCAACTTACTGAAGAAAGTGGTCTCATTGCTTTTCAGCCAGTTGCCCTCTGCTGCTGCGCCCGCCCACTCACTGTGACTGTGAGAGGCACAGCCTGGTGTCTAAATATATAAATGTGCAAAGACAGTTAACTGGGACTTATTTGTGCCTTGGGAATTAAAAAAAAGTAATTAACTGGTATTTTTAACGCATTTTCTCTTTACAGCATGATCTAGTTAAATGGTTCAGTTATAAGATCAGGGAATTTGGTACCTTTTGAAATAGCCCATCTTAAGTGGTTCCAAAGTTATCTTAATGGGCTGATATCTTGTGCTTTGCCTCCTGGAAAAGCTAACAGAGAGGACAGAGTCGATCCAAAGAGCAGGTGGGAAACACCCAAGAACATGGGGCCTACAGGGTCCCTATTGACACTGGTCATGGACAAGCAGGAACCAAACAATTCACCCCCTGGGCTCAAGAAGGCATCTAAAATATTATTTCAGATTTAGAAATTTTTTTCTTCCTATTACAAAAGCAGTCCTGATATCCAATTTGCAATATTTTAAAAATAGAAATATCACTAGTTGCTTTAGACATCAAGTTCCAAACTGTACGTTTGGATCTGTCGGGTGAGCTCACACTGTTAGCTCAGGAGTCAGAGGAGTCCTGACACGTGCTGCCTGTTAGCATCGACTGTGGATGACACATGCACAGTCACCTGGCCCCCACAGACAATACCAAGTGTGAGTGGTAGCCATCCTCCAAGCAAAGATGAATGACTCTAGTCTCAGCTACATGATCTCATTTCTATTTTCTCCTTCCTCTTTTGTTATTGCCATATCTTCCACAAAGTCATATCTAAATAGTTCACCTGGACCTAGCTAAAAGTAAGAGGGGATTTGTATAACCAAATTAGAGGCAAAGGATGGAAAGGGGAGCAGGGCATGGCAGTAGTGAAAACTTCTCAAAGGGAAGTGAACCTTGTAGAATGTCTCTGTCCATTCAGCTCCTATAACAAAAAAGCCATAAACTAAGTGGCTTATAAGAAACAGGAAGCTCTCACAACTCGGGTGGCTGAAAAATTCAAGATGAAAATGCTAACGAACTTGGTGTTTGGTTCCCTGGTTCACAGACTGACATATTTGCACACAGCAGAAGAGTGAACAAGCTCTTTGGGTCTCTTTTAAAAGGCTCAAATACCATTAATGAGGACTCCACTGCCTTGACGTTATTCCCTCCCCAAGTCCCCACCTCCTAATAGCATCACTGTGGGGGTTAGAATTTCAAAACGTGACATATGGGGGGACACAAACACTTACACCATCGTGCGGACTAATAGGCAACCCCATTCTCTGTACAGAGATCCTTCCTCTATCTCTCCCTCTAAGCTGATAGGAGCTGATGTGGTCCCTGACAGCAGGAGGTCACAGCTCAGAACCCTTCCCTCCTCACTGATGTCTGAAATTCAGCAAGTCTCCTCACATCCCTGGGCCCTCGCTGGCTCAGCCCCAGTAGTCATGGGCTGGGCCAGTAGAGCCGTCTGGGTCCCTTCTAGCCCTAAGACCCATGCACAAGGCCAGACTGAATATGTCTAGCAGAAGAATGACTAGTGGGGAGGGAAAATGAGGCTGCAACCTCTGCCACCCCTCCCAACGACCCTGGCCAAGCAAAGGTAGTCATCACAGGATAGGTCACCATCAAGGTCACTAGCCAGGACCAGAGAATCATCTGAGACCAGAATGGCCAGCATCACGGGAGACTATGAGAGACCTCTGAATTTGGTCTTAGGTATCCATCCTGGGTCCACTCATTGGCCTCTCCCCCTCCTAGATGAATGCTTTCTTACCAAACTGTTTTAAGGGGAGCCCCCCCCAAAATGAACCTTCATCAGCATCAGGGTCTGAAGTTGAGGCTTTCCCTAGCAGGCACTGGAGGTGAGCACTTTTCCATCAGAGCGCCCAGGAAGTCACCAGGGGTTATACAAACGGAAGGGATTATCATTGAAATAGAATTTCAACAGAGGTGGTACAAGGCTCTGTTCTGCTATGATGAAATGTGTCATTAAATATAGAAATAGATCAAGCACCTTCCCACTGAGATCCTCTGGTACCGAGTATCTAGGTGAGAAGCTGAGTATCTGAGAGCTCACAAAATGTGAAGGAGGTGGGAGGGAAAAAATCCCTCACTAGGGAGATATACTTAACTAGACTTATAAATAGCCCGATCACAGCTCATTTGATTAATTTGGGGAAAAGGAGTAAAAGTGTTTTGCCAATTCATCAGATTTCATGCTTTCAAAGCAGTTGCTAATGTAAATATTAGCCTCCAAAATGAACAAATTGTCTCTGGTAATTAAATGCCCTAATTTACAGGTTCCATTAGCAGAGAACAGAGATAATTTTCCCCTTAAATTAACTTTTCTCCCCTTTTCCCTTCCTCTGGCTTAACTTGATGGCGTATATCAGTGGATGTGTTTGCAGAGGGGCTGAGAGGGAGCCGCTCTCTCTTGCTCTGAGTGCTAGGGACTGAGTTACCCCCGAAGGCAAAGCTCAGAAGAGCAAAGCCACTGCCTACCTCAGAGAGCTTGCCCCCTGCCACATGGGCAGGGCAGGGTGAGCTTAACACTGCAAATGTCAGTCATGGGGCCAAGGACTTTGGCCGAAGCTTGGAGTCAGGACCCTCCCCCCGACCTACGGTGTCTATGAGAAATCCACCTTCCATCATCTCTCCCTAGATTAGGAAGTATCTTTTGGAAGCATACTCTGGATAGATGACCAGTGACCTGGGCCTCAAGGCTGGCCCCAACCCCCACATGATCATATTTGGTTTTTGCATGTCTCTCCCTTTCAGAGTCACTTCGATCCCACAGAATGCCCCTAAGGAGCCCGAGATCGTGCCCTGTTGTCCAAACCACTCGTTGACCACCCTCCGTGAAGGGCTAGCTCGTAGCTGCCGAGGGTGATGTTCACATTCTCATAGGGAGCTGTAGATTCCAAAGCCAACCCCAGAAAAACAAATCAAGCTTAAGTGGGTGTCCAGCCCCCAGCAGATGCTGAGGGAGGTGTTTGAACAGGAAGGCCTTGCTTTATCCCTCAATTCACACCCAGTTTTCTATTACCCTCTTTTATTTAAAATGACAACCCTAGGCCTCTCCTTGCCCTTCACAGAGTTGGGACTAGAGTGAGGGATCTAAGGTGCAAAATTTTAAAAAGTGCAGCATTGGCATTTGCAGGGCCCCGGCAGTGACTTCCTCCTTGAACCTGCATCCTAGGCATCTCACTGGCCTCACCCTAGTCCCAGCCCGGTTCTTTACCACCCCTAAGGTGGCGTTACACATGTAGCAGAAGTCCCAGCCCATTCGTTAGTCATTCCTCTACCCTGAGCTCTGAGCCAAACACCTGGGTGAGACCCAGACAGCTCTGACCCAGCTTTCTGTCATCTGGGGACGAGGCAGCTAAAGTCTCAGATGTTCAGGCTAGATGTTGACTTGGACGGGGAGCCGTGGAGGGGCATTGAGGGAGCGTATGGATGGGCTTGGTGGCTGTGCTCTTTGCTCTTTACTAACTGCCCCCAGCGCTAAGACAAGACTTACCAGTGTCTCTGCAGGCCATGGCCAGAGAGAGGAAAGTGTCTCCTGTGGCTTTGCGAAACGAGAGATGGAAAAGAGAGCCCAGCGGCTGCTGCATGGGATCTCAGTAAAATGTTCTCACTGACATGAAATGAGTGACCAAAAACTCAATAGACATTTGTATACTAAGAACCTCCCACACGCACAGATGGTTCCAGGGCTGGCAGAGGGGTGGGAAGCAGACAAGTGCAAGGCACACACACGGCTTGTCCTCAAGGCATTGACAGGGCAATCAGGGAAAAAGAGAAAGAAGTGACAAGTCAGCCGAACAGGAAAGTCAAGGCAGACCTGGAGGTAAGGAGCAACTGCTGGCAGGACAGAATCATTGCGGACATGTGAACAGGTGTATCAGTCTGCACAGGCTCTTTCATGCAGGGTAACAAATGACTGCAGACTACTGATGGCTGACAACAGTAACAATTTCCACCTGACTTACTTCTCACTGCTCTACCTGGGCACTCTGTTCCACATCATCTTTATTTTGGAACCCGAGCTGACCAATAGTTGCTACCTAGGACATCTGTTTGGCATGGTAGACAGAAAAGAGAGAATCAGCTGGTAACACTCTTCCTTGCACGGGACCCTCACTGAATGCCATTCCACACACATTCTGACCAAAGTAAGTGCATAGCTGAGCCTACCATCAGTGGAACAGGAGGTTAATTCTCCTCAAGAGGACACGAAGTATTTGTGAATAATAATATAATCTCCTACAGCAGAGGAAACTTCCCAGGGGAGAAATGATGTGATGGGGGCCTTGAAAGACAAACTGAAAGAAAACATTAATTCACAGAGGCAGCATATTCTAAACAGCACAAAGTGTGGGCTCTGCAGGCAGAGTATGCTGGATCAAGCTGCCTGTACCCCAGTTTTCTCATCTGTTTTATGGGAATACTAATAAAATATATTTGATAGAATAGCCTTGAAACTAAGTATAGTAACAAAAATCCCTTTCGGAACAGTGCTTGGAATGTAGAAAATAAATGTAAACAAAATATTCTAGATAAATACCAGCTCTTATTATTATTTCAGATTTTGTGTAAACCTAAAGGAATAAAGATTCTAGGTCTGTTTGGAGAATACTGCCATAGAAAATACTTTTTTTCTTTTCTTTCTTTTTTTTTTTTTTTCTGTACTGAGGGTTGAACCCAGAGACTTCATACTAAGACTCATCAAAGCTCATTTTAATTTTTTATTTTTGTGATAAGTTCTTGCTAAGTCACTAAATTTCCCAGGCTGGACTCAAACAGATGATCCTCCTGCCTCAGTCTCCCAGAGTGTTGCTGAGATTACAGGCATGCACAACCACACTTGGATGAAAATACTCGTAGAAGCAAAAGAACTATAGTGGACAAGACTAGGGGATAAGGCAACAAAACAAGTAGAAAGATGCCTGATTATGGAGGACGATGGGTGTCTAGCTGGGAGGTTTGAACTTGATTTTGACCCACGAATGTGTGGATAAGGACCCTCCCCTGGAGTGGTTACTTGGAGGTGCCATGGCGTTTCCCATGAAAACCAGATTAATCCTTCCACAGCCACCAGGAAATGATAGTTTTGAGCCATTGGAGCATGACGCAAAGCCATGTCTGAGCTGTTTCTCTGGCTGGCTGGGTGAGAGTGGTCAAGCTCCATCACCCCTTTCTGGGTCCCATGTCTCCTCCTCTGAGAAAAGAGAGTTGGATTTGAGGCCCCACAGGACCTTCCTGGCTCAGCCATCCCTGTCAGTCACACTAACATTTTCCTCCATTCTTTCTCCCACCCTATATTGTGCCTGGAGCTCTCACATACTCCCTAACATCTCAGCCTACCAACCTTTAATCCACTCCCTCCCATCCCAGCTCAGATCCCCTCCTGCTCCCATTCCAACAACCCAAGATCCTTGTTTCCCAGGAAGCTCTATTTTTGCCAACAGCCCCAGAGGATAAAAAAATCCAAGTGAGCCGCATCCACTGTCTCTACTCAGCGGAAGAACAGAGGAGCTGGCCAGCACTTAATTAGTTTATAATATTACATATCTTTTAAATCTTTTAATGCATTTAATAAAACAAAGTTAAACCACATACACACAACTAACCAACTAACAATGGCTCCAATTTGTGTTTTGTCTGACTGGGAGTAATATTCATGTCTACATGAGGATGGCATGTAATTAACATGTCATAATCAAAATGACTAAGTTTGACACATTATAATCACTGCATGGAGATTATAGCATAGCCAGGGGCGATCCACACAGCCTATCTTAATATCATTTGCATAATGAAAGCATGGTGGCAGTAATAGCTTTTTTCTCTTGTTATCATAATTTCACCCAGGGCTGCAAGACGCTCCCACACTGTCAGATGTTGCCTGTTAAAAGTCACTGTGACTTAAAGAAGGCAGCGAAAGTGACCCAGAGCCTTCCCCTTGGAACAATGGCTTCATGGCAGGCCCCTGATGACCAGAGTGAGGCAATACCAGGACAAGCCTCCAAAAGAGTCTCCCACAAACTCATGCTTAGCAGACATGTGGACAATCTACTTTCCCCAGGCCCCTTGTTGGCAAAGGATGTGATTACCTCTGATCAATGCCAAGTGCTGACATTCTTACAGCTCAGACAAACATGGCCAGAGAGTATAATCCCCTAAGCAGACACCTTGCAATTTGACAGTAGCCTGAATGGAGTTCCTCTGCTTCTTACTCCTTCTTAGGTCCTGGAGGCTGATGAGCTCAAAGTCATGGGTCTGAGCACCTAGCCACACTGTCAACTGACCCATCTTTCATGACCACAGACCATAACCCTAGCCCGGGTGAGTGCCTCATGGAAGCAACCAAATGAGAAAGAATGTAAGAGAATACCAATTCACTTAGGGTCCCCATTTCTCCTAATTTGCCCTCCATCCCACTAAACCTGCCAATTAAGTTACAGTTTCCTGCTCATCCTGCCCCTCTATCCCAGCTAGGCACACTTGTTCCGTATCAACCACCTGCTGGGCCCTCCTGCTCATTTCCCCTTTTGTTCTCCTGTGCCCAGCCTGCCCTTGTACCATCCAGAAACCTCAGTTACGAATCCACCTGTATTTCCCTTGTTGGCACCTCCTTAGATCCACCAGGACAGCACCCTCCTACACCAAACTGCCACATGCAATTGTTATACTTCACACTCAGAAAATCATATTCCTTAGAACTGAGGGAATTTGGGGCTAGGACTTGGTATTACAAATAATATTCTGACACAAATTTAAAGCATAAAAATATACTCCTGACCAATTAAAAAAAAAAGAAAACAGTAACTCTATGATGGGGAAATCTTTCAGACATGACCTTAGCCAAGTCCCCATGGTTAGCATCACCAGTGACAAGTCATATTGATATCACACACCCCTGGCCCACAATACACTGGCCTAAGGACAGTTCACATCTGGGGCATCCTTCCCTCAGATCCCAAACCATAGTCTGGTCATGATAAAACATCAGACAAATCTAAACCAAGGGACAGCCTTCAAAATACACCAGTACTATTCAAAAGTGTCAAATCATGGGATAATATGACAAGGAAGACAGGAACTGTCCCAATCAGAGGACCCTGTAGTGACAAGAGGACTAAATGTACTATGGTACCCTGGTTGGATCCTAGAACCAAACAAGATCACCTGTGAAAAAGTTAGGGAACCCTGTAAAAACTGTCATGTGGTTAATAGTATCTCACAAATGTTAATGTCTCAGTTTTGATAAACATATCATAGTTACATTAGACTGGGTATTCACGTTAGATAAAAGTGGATGAACGTCTCCACCTTTAGGTGAAGGTTGATGCGAGGTAAAATAGGGTAAGGGGCATACATCTCTATACTATCTTTACAACATTTTAGATTATTAGACTATTAAATTAAAAGTTTTAAAACTCCATACAAAAAATTTAGCCAAAAAATTTCTGAAATTGCAGAACTCTCACAGGCTTTAAGCAAATGGTCACAAAATCCAGTGTGAGTAGAAGTCTCTGTCCCCAGCTATGGTTTCCTACAGTTTGACAAATTTTGCCAGCAGAGATGGTGATCACTTTACACTTTAATGATATTAGAGGTGTACACGGGAGGGGAAGAAGGTGAGTGTGAATTATGACATAAACCCTCAAACATGGAGGTATCTCATTCTACGGCAGCCTATTGACCAAATAGCCCTGTTTTCCATCTCCTGTGTGATGCCATAAAGACCAGATGCAGGTGAGTTAATAGTAGTGAAAATGCATAAGAAGGAAGAACTCCTTGCAAGATCCCACAATAGAGTTGAAACTTCTGCCTCATAGACTTGAACCTCCATTTGTATGAAGGGAGTGAGGCTTAGCAGGCTCCAGCACCTGGCCTGGTGTCTCATAGCAGATTGGCACAAAGCTGGAACTGGGACCAACTCTTCAAGTTTCCAGCCCAAAGGTTTGAGTAAAATCATAGGAGCTCATTGGGGGAGGGGGGCAGCTGAGAGGTGGTGTCCTGACCATTCGTCTAATTCTTGAGACACGAAACTGGCAACCCGCGCTTCAAGCCAGCTGGGACACCTGGCCAGTCTCACTCTTCCTGTGCCCAAGGTGGCCTCCCCATGCACTGAACATCTCTCCTGCAGACTCTTTTTTCTCTGGAACCTACAAACTGCTCTGTACCCACCCAGAGATGCCCTTTCTGGATGCACATGCTAGATGTGGCTGGATGCTATTCACATGGCCCCAAAGCTAAGAGCTTTGTTGCCAAACTGGGGTTGTTTTCCCCCTTCCAAATCCCCTCCCTTATTTGGGGGTCTTGTCATTCACTGCTGACTGCCAGTCATTGGGGTCCTGGAAGGAAATGAGGCCAAGGAACTCAGGCACAGAGCCTCCTGCTGCGAGGGAAATGTTGACTCACAGCCAATGCATTTTAACACAGGGAAACTCCCAGGAAAGCCAGAGGGCTGAGCTGGGGCTCCTGGGAGCAGGGCTTTTTGTTCCTTTCCAGGCCTGGAATTAATGCCATCATTTCCTCCTGGGCCGGGAGACTGCAGGCACACCCTCTGCCAACCACAGAGGCCTGCTCAGAGTTCACAAGCAGCTCCTTGCTCAGCAAACACCTGGGAGTCTGTGATATTATGTGAAAAACAATGCAAAGATTCCTCACCCTAAAAAATCTCCCTACCAGCCCCTTTCCTCATTCTGGAAATCCAGTCACTTCAGCAGAGTTTTTCTTTTGATTTTTAACCTTCTCCCTGGAGTTGTTTGCAAAAGGCAGAAACCACTCAAACTTCCCTAAGAAAAATGAGAGCTAAGCTGGGGTTTGGAGCAGAAGAACAGTAAGAAGAGCCTGGCCTATGAAGCCCAGACTAAGCCAAGTTCCTCTTTTATTCTCACTCAGCTCTGTAAGACTTCCCTGTACAACTTTTAGCACAACTAGTAATTATATACAAATCCTTGGGAATATTTTCTTCATTTTTCTCTTCCCATTAGAATGTGGGCTCTGTAAGATCAGAGGCCATGTCCTGTCCATGACAGTAGTACAGCGCCTAACACTGAAGCAGCTCAATGAATATTACCAGGGCTGGTAGTGAACGAACCAGAGGCTGCATGACTGAGAAGTCCCTGACAGGCTGTCTGAAAGCTGAGACCTGTGGATATCAGTAGCAACTGTTTGGTCCATGTCCAAAAGCTTCAGAACCAGGGGAGCCAACGGTAAGACCCTGAGTCCAAAGCTGAAGGCCTGAGGACCTCAGGGACAGCTGGTGTAAGTTTTGGAGTCCAAAGGCCAGAGACTTTAGAGTTCTGGTGCCCAGGGCCAGAAGGAGAAGCAAGTACCTTAACTCCAGGAGAGAGAGGAAATCCTTCTCTCCTCTTACACTAACCTCAGCCCACTAAATGGTACCACTCACACTGAAGACAGGCCTTCCCCCTATAGTCCACTGTGTTAATCAGCTTGCTGTTACCATGACAAAATATCTGATCTAAACGACTTTAAAGGAAGAAAGGACAAAAGACTGCAGCCTGGGCCAGAGAAGTGCCATCCAGACCCCCAACAGCAGGGCGCTTCTTGGTTCCTTCCTGGGCACCCAAAAGTGGCAGCAGGCCTCCTGACCGCGGGATTTTCCTGCTCAGGTGAGAGCGGGTCAGCGCCAGGGACAAAAGACTGCAGCCTGGGCCCACGTGCCGGTAGGGTCTGAACCCATCAACATGCATAAAATGTAGGCCTCCTCTCTGGTGACACTATCTTCTGCTGTTTTCCCACCCACACTCTCTGTTTTTTTTTTTTGTTTTTTTTTTTTTTTTGGTTGTCTGTATGTTTGATTTTTCCTCCTCTTTCTTCTCCCATTGTCCCTCTTTTAGCTTTTTTCTTTGTCACTTTCTTTTCCCTTCCCCTCTCTGAAGTCACCATTACCAAGTAGAGCCAACCATGACCTTGTCATCGAAGATAACCCTGGAGGACTAAAGGTTATAAGAACCAAGAAACACATATACCC
>PVJO010016030.1:0-43273 GCA_004026905.1 Hystrix cristata | reverse complement strand
CTTTTTTCCCTTCCTGCTTTTCCCCTTCTCTCTTTCTAGTTTTCCTCTCCTTTGTATATTATCTTCCTATTATATCTATTACACCTCTTTGTCCTATTTACACTTATGGTTTCTCATATCAGAGAAACAATTCAATGTGTACTCATGAGTGTCTGATTTATTTCACTTAATAGTATGTTCTCAAGGAACATCCATTTACGTACAAATGACTCTAGTTTATCCTTTTTTATGGTGGTGTAGTACTCCATTGTGTAGAAAAACCACATCTTATTTAGCCATTCGTTGGTTGTTGGGCATTTAGGTTGTTTCCAAGACTTAGCTATTACAAATTGTGTTGCTATAAACATGGTTGTGTACACATCCCTATGATATGACGATTCCAATTCTTCTGGGAAGATCCCCAGTAGGAGAATAGCTGGATCAAATGGAACCTCTAGTTCTAGTTTTTTGAGGAATCTCCATATTGATTTCCATAGTGGCTAGACCAGTCTACATTCCCACCAACAATGGAGGATGGTTCCTTTTTCCCCACAGCCCTTCCAGCATTTGTTATTGGTTCATTTTTTTCATAAACGCGATTCTTTCTGGAGTGAGATGGAATCTTAACGTTGTTTTGATTTGCATCTCTCGAATGACTAGTGATGTTGAACACTTTGTCATATATTTGTTTGCCATGTTAATTTCTTCATCTGAGAAATGTTTACTCATTTCCGATGCCCATTTTTGGATTGGATCTTTAAATTTGGAATGCTTAATTTTTTTGAGTTCTTTGTATATTCTAGATGTTAGACCTTTGTCTGATCGGTAGCTAGCAAAAATTTTTTCCCAGTCTGTGGGTTTTCGCTCTGCTCTATTGGTGATTTCTTTTGTTTTGCAAAAGTTTTTTAATAGCATGTGGTCCCAAGCACTGATTCTTTGTATTGTTTCCTGTGCAGTCTGGGTTCTGTTCATAAATTTTTTCCCTACCCCTACGTCTTCGAGGGTTCTTCCTATTCTATTCTCCAGTAAACTTAGTGTTTCTGTTTTAATGTTTAGATCTTTGACCCACTTTGATTTTACTTTAGTACATGGTGAGAGACTTGGATCTAGTTTTAGTTTTCGGCATATGGCCAGCAGATAGGTGTGGCTATAAAAAACATCAGATGAAAAATAATTATCCAAGTCAAAAAAGAGATGACAAGCATAATGAAAGATCTGCTCAATGAGTTCAGGGTAAAGACAGATTTAAAAAAAGAGGAGCTTAGAAAAACAATGGAAAACTTGAACATTCAACTTAGCAAAGAAATGGAACCCATGAAACAGATACAAACAGCTATGCAAGATATAAAAAACTCACTGGAAAGTATACTCAGCTGACTGAATGAGAACGAAGATAGAATCTCAGACCTAGAAGACAGAACAGCAATTAGTGACAATTAAAAGAAAAATCTCTTAAAAATAGCTAGAGAAAATGAAAATTGGTACAATGGCTACAAGATGATGCAAAGAAGAACAATATAAGAGTGATAGGAATGGATGAAAAAGTAGGAGACAATGCAAAGGATCTAAAAAGACTATTTACAGAAGTAATGATGGAAAACCTCCCAAGCATGAGAAAAGAGCTTGATATACAGATAAGTGAAGCATATAGAACCCCAATTACCCATAACCAAAATAAATCCACACCAAGACATATAATAATCAAGATTCCAGAAATTCAGCAAAAGAACAGAATACTGAAAATTATTAGAGAAAAAAAAAACAAATCACCTATAAAGGTAAACCCATCAGTATCACAGCAGATTTCTCTACACAAACCCTTAAATCAAGGAGAGCCTGGAGCAAAGTATTTCAAGCCTTAAAAGAAAACAATCTAAAAATAATTACATTTGGAGAAGAGATCTGGTGTGGGCAGGGCACAGGGTGTGGGCTGCTCTTTTTCATCATGTCTTTTAAAACCATTTGACTTTACAAGTATGTGTAGTTTCCTGAATAAAATAAAATCTAAATTAATTCTATAAGCAACCTTTAAAATAACTGATAACCTCACCAGAAAGGAGGGGAAATACAGTGTTTCTTTTTGGTTTGTTTTTTGTTTTTAGTTAGGGATTGCTCACACATACTAAGCACACACTCTACCACTGAGCTATCTTCCCAGCCGTGCACTGTGGAGCCCATGAAGTCGTTGTTTATTCTACAATGGAGATGTTTAAGTAGGGTTTGAAACAAAAACTAATTTTTTAATAATCAAAAGTGCATGGTCACCTCAAACCCAGGACTCTGCCTGTCAGCGGGGCAGGACTCATTGAAGGGCAGGGGCTGGGAATTTGGGTGAACAGGACATGCAGAGAGAGCGGGGAGGGAATTCCCAGCCGGGAGAAATGGCATATTTCACCCAAAACAAGAAACCCACGCAGAGATTTTGGTTTGAAGATTTGGAAAACATTTGTTTTCATTCCTCATTTAAAAAAAAATGGATAGGAAAGGAATCATTTGAAATGAGATTTTAACAAGAAAAAAACCTCATAATATTTCATTAGCATTCTCTTACCAGCGTAACAAGTCTGAGGGCTGAGTTGAAGAGTTTCTGTTTCTTTACGATCTCTAGTGAAGCCATCAACACCCAGAAAGGGGTTGAGTTTGTTGTTTGCTTTTTTTTCTTTTCTTTTAATGTTCTTTCTTCTTCCTTTGAGTGTCGTACACAGTTAAGTTTTTTGCAACCCTTTTCCAAGGTCTTTTTGGAGCATATTTATGTGTTTGATGGCGCCTGAGGCAAATTGAGGTCCCTAGTGAGAGCGTGTTGGAACAGTACGGGCTGGAGTCTCACAGGCTTAATCTGAGTTCCAGATCTGATCCTGGAGGAGCTGAGTCACCTTCCTTGGAATCCAGGATTCCCCGAAAAATGGGAACAGAGCACCCACCTCCCTGGGCTGTTGATGTGAATATTAAGGAACAGGCACGAGGAACCTAGTAGGTGCTCAGTAATTGAAAATTATTCTCCCTCCAGTGCACACAGAGAAGTATGCAAATGCTAAAGGCCTCAACGGCTTCCTACCATAATTGCATCCAAATTGGATTTCCTGCATCCCCTGCATTCTGGGCCCTTCTTAGAAATCCTTCTTGCCATAAGTATCTGCTAGTGCCTGAAAAAGACTCCTGTAAGACCCACAATTTCATGGGCGGAAGCCGGCCTAAGGCTAGCAGTACGACAGGGTCTGACTTCCTATTAGGTCTTAAGGTCCAATTCATTCAAGTCTTGAAAAAATGAAAAATAAAAAGGCACCAGCCAGTCACAATGCAGAAAGCAGATCCGTGCAGGGCACGAACATGCTCAGAACACATCATCAGCCAGCAGGCCCGCATCTGGCAGATTCTGTCTCATCCTTTGCTGACCACGTATCAACTAACATGTCGGGTGGCCTCCTCGGCTGAGAAAGGGAACCCTGACTCCCCCTCTTTAGTTATCTCCTCCAAATCCAGGTTCTGGGGCTGCAGGGCAGGGAGAGGCTGCTGATCTCCCTCTTCCGCCTGAGCCTCCCCAGGGTCCCTGGAGCCTCCCCAGAGGTAGCACTAAGGAGACCCCACAACTGAGCTCAGCTTATAAGGGTGCCTGGGTGCCGATGAAGCGGCTCTCCCAGCCTGCAGGGCCCGGGGCCTCTGTCAGCACCTCCCGGAGCCTGGGACTGCTTGTGTCAGGGAGGGAAAGGGCAGTCCTTTACTTCACTAACGAACAACAAAGTCCTACTGTGTGCTGGCGAGATGAGAGAACTGGCCGAAAAGTCCATGCCCTCGTGGAACCGAGGACCTAGTGCGTAGGGACAGAGTATACACAAATGCATGTGTCCTCTACTGCCCTGGAGCAGTTTATAATGAATAACAGAGCAAGACGAGAAGTAACAGAGCGACAAAGAGGGACAGATAAGGCTTCTCGGAGACACTAGAGCAGAAATCTGAGCTGGAGAGACAGATCTACAAACAGCCAAAGGGACATTGCTCCAGGAAGGGGAACGGTGAGTGCAAAGGGTCTGAGGAGGGCTGGGATGGACAGGAGACCAGAGAAGATACAATGACTGGGTAACTGTAGAAGCCACAAGGACGGGGAGCTGGTCCTGGAGGGCTTTGTTTCCAGGTAAGGATTATGCCTTTCACTGTGTGCGAGATGAGAAACCATCAAAGATTTCTGGGCTTCAGAGTGACGTGGTCTGGCTTAAATAGATCTCTCCCGCAGCTGCTGTAGAGACCGAGTAGGACTGAGCAGCCAGCCAGGTAGGGGAGCACCTCTGGCCTTCAATTCCCTCCACTCTGAACTTGACTGCTTTTCACAGAAGAACGGTAATACTGCTTCCACGTGACCTCATGCTAAAGGGGATTATTAAATAGCATGCCGACTGCTACACCCTTCCTAGCACTCATGTTATTAAAATGATTATTTCACAGGTGATTGTGCAATTTTTAGCTGTCTTCTCCTAGGCCCTGGGCCACAGGGACACAGAGACACAGAGCTAGTCTTTGTCCTGCCTTGCCCACGCACCCCCAGCACCAGCCCATTTCCTGGCCCGTAGGCGCTGCTCAGTAATTAATCGGTGCCGCTGCTGAGCAGGATGAGTGAGGAGGGGATGATGGATGGATGGATGGATGGATGAAATATTTCCCGAGGTAATGAGCACTCTGCTCCTGGGAGCATGCAAGGAAGCGGCAGAGCTGAGGCTAGCCTTATTCATTCGTTCCTTCATCCACCCAACAAGCACTGTTTGCTGCCCACCGTGAACTGGCCCCTGTGATGGCAACGGGGTCACCATCGTGAGCCAAACCGGCAAAGCCCCCGTTCACATGGCTGTGGGGCAAACCCTGGGACAAACGGGGTGTCTGGCAGGAGGAGGCCCGGGAGGGAGAGGAAGCAAGCGAGGAGTCCCAGAGGATCTGCACGGTCACAGAGGAGGTGCTGGTAGACGTGCCCCTGAATGAAGACTCACGGGGGAGACTTCAGGACCCGCCGACTAGCAGGTGCTTCTGTCCGTGGAAGGCTTCAAAAGGAAGCGGGGGCTGGGGGTCCCTCTGGGCACGTGCAGCAAGAGGCTGAAATTGGACCAGATCACCCGAGTGCCCGGGCTTGTCTGTGCGATGCTGGGACAGCCACAGACCCACTCCGGGACTCAGTTTCCACCTGTGGCCCATCAGGACCCGAGCTGCGGCCGTCTCTGTGCTCCGCCAGCTCTGATTCCAGCCCGATCTGCAGAAGCGGCTGCACTTCCCGGCCTTGCAAAGCCAGGGCCCCCAGGGAAGGGACGAAGACCCGTCTCTACCTGAGAAGCTGCTCCCCACGCGCCCAGGTGTCCTCGGGCTTGGTGCCGTGCCGGGACAGTGGTCCCTCCAGGAAGAACACTCACGCCCCATGGAGCCCGGGCCAGCCGTGGGATTTGCAGGGCCCGATTCAGAAGCCAGGGCCGAGGGCCGCTGAAGGGAAGGCTTTCTTCATGATCTCTCTCCCGGGGTTATCCGCTACTTAACGTGGCCCTTGAGGATTCCCAGAAGCACGTGGGACCCCCAAACCACGACTTGTCGGGTGAGCTCACTCCTAGATCCCCTTCTTGCTGGGCGACAGATCTAGCCAGGGACAGGAAGCAGAGTCAGTCATCTTCTCACCCAAGACACACCCTCACCCTCTGAGAGGCCACAGCAGGCCATGGGGCCCGCATCTGTGAAATGGGCACAGTGAGAAACTTGCTCCTTCCATTGCCAGCTAGAGGCTGGAAATCAGCAGAGATGAGGTCTGGGAGTTCCGCTGGAAATCAGTGATGCCCTCTAGCTAGAAGATCACAGCAGCCCTTTCCCCCCACTGGAGGACAGTCGCACTCTCACAGGTCTACTCACATCATTAGCAGCACTTTGCATTTGCTGGTCCCTCGGCCTAGACTGCCTTTATTCTACTTACGTGTTCCTGGTTTGGTCCACATCTGACGTCCCACCCAAGCCCCGCGTGAACAACAGGGCCTGAAAGGGGATTATATAGTGAGGATGCAGCTAAATGCACTATTAGGAGGCGGGGCCTGGAAGGAAGAGGTGTCGCTGGGGTGTGGCCTGGGTTTGTCTCCCTCCCTGCTCCTCCCTTCTCTTCCTGCTTCCTGCTCACCATGCCTTGAGCAGCTGTCCTCCGCCAGGCCCCTCTGCAGTGATGTCCTGATCCTGAGCCGAGAGACTGTGGAACTGAAACCTCTACAAACTGGGAGCCAAAATAAACTTCTCCTCCTTTAGCTTGTGTCAGGCATTGTGTCTCAGCAATAAGATGTCTTAGACAGTCCCCTTTGTCCCCTCCTCCGGGTGCACCCCTCCGCAGTCCTGTTTGATACACTTGCTGGCTTGGTCGTGACACTTTGCATTGCATTCTTGGTGTCTGCCTTCGGCTCTCAGGAGCTGCTGGGGAAGGGGCTCTGTGTCTCACCCCAGCATGGTCCTCAGCCCTTCATGATGCCTGAACAATACATCTTACTTCCATGAGCCAGTGTCCCACCAGGAACAAGAGCCACCTTACACCCTTAACCCTAGAAATTATACTAATCACATAGAAAATAAGATAGAGGAAAGGGAATAGAAATTCGGGGAGGGGGAAAGAAGAGTAAGAAGAGGCTCCTCAATCTACCTGACTCCCCCCCCCCGCTATGGGATCCAGGACTTGCCTGCCAGAAACAGGGCTGTAGCACGGGCACCTGCTGCATACGGGAGCTCAGGGGACACCTGACCCAGATCCCCTCGTAGAAATCGGTGGGGTTTGTTGGGCCACGTGGTCTTCTGGCCTGCCAGACCCTCCCTGGGTCAGAGGAGCCGCACTGACCACCACTGAGGAGCTTCCTTCAGATGGATTTCAGCCACGGGGAGCCCTGCAGGAGATGTAGATGCGGAAGAAAGGGGCCTTCTTGTGTCCCACGCGAGTGACATTTCCAGCTCAGCCCACACCTCTGGGCTGTCCCCTTGGAGGCCTCTGAGGGAATCAGGAAAAGACGGGGTCTGAGCTGGGTGGGAGTCTAGGGTCCCTGAGGTCCCAGCCTGGAGACCTTGGTGGTGTTGCTTGACCTCTCTGAATCACCCAGAGCCATCTGAAAGGCAATAAAGACAGTGTTCCTTCAGAGACCAAGGTGTGGAGCAAGTAACGAGGAGCTGGCACAGACTGCTTGGAGCAAGCGCTCAGGGCAGGCTGGCGCACTGGACCCCTGCCCCGGCCACGCTGGCAGCTGGCACAAACGCTCTGGGAAGCTCCCAGCCACAGCGTGCCTCTGTCACTCACTGGAAGAGAGGGGCCTGCTTGGTGCAAGCTCCTCACAAGCTTGAACAAAATCCTGGGAGCTGGGGACAGAGGAGCTTGGCCAGAAGGGGGAGCTGGTGGAAAGCAGGGAAGAAACTGAGATTCAAGCTCCACCTCTCTGAAATGGGCAGTTAGACACCAGGGTCTGCAACTGAGACATTTATTCAGAGAATCAGGAGACACCTTCCCTTGAGACATTTCGACTGTCCCCTCTGAGGCCCACTCTGCACTTGCCCAACATAGTACCTCCTTAAATACTGCCCGAGGGTAAGCGCCGGCCCTCCTGGGTTGGCACCAGGCTGCCCATGCCTCAGGCAGGTGCCTTCACCCCTCTGAGCCAGTGTGCTCATGCACGTGGTGGGATCAGAAGACAACCCTGCCTGGTGCCCGGCCCATGCAGGAAGGAAGTGATAGTGCTCTCCAGACTGTGGCACAGGGCCTGGCAGTGGCTGCTCAGTCAGTAGATGGTGGCCAACTTCCTTCACTAGGGGCCAGGCCTCAGTTTCCCTAGGTTGGGAAGTGGGTGGGCGGCAGGGCCTGGACAAAGACTTGAGCCCCCAAATGGACATCCAAGGCCCTGAACACCTGGCACACAGCTGGGTAGGGAGCAGCAGCGCTGGGTGTTGGAGGGAGGGGAAGGTGCTTGAAGGCGGCAGCTGCGGTCCACCCCAGGCATCCCTGGAGGACTCCGCTGCACAGCTGAGGCTGAATCGGGGCACTCCAGACCCTGGGCCGCAGGCTGTATTTGCTGAGTCTCCCAGCTGGGTGCGTGGGGGAGAAACGCACATGGGTGGTGGGCCTGCCTCACTCTTTGGAGCCTGGAAATTCTTCCCAGAATCCTCTGGGATGGGACTGGATGGTGACAGGACTGGGGGGTACAGGATGAGAGGGGTTCATTAAGGCAGCTCCAGTGCTCATCAGGAGTCCAGATTACCACCACTTCCCATCTTAGGGGACCCACCGATCCTCTTCTTGCGCCATCACTTGGTACCCAAGAAGAGAAGAGGGCCTGTGTGGGCCTCACACTGGAAGCCCCAGAGCCCAGTTGTAGCAGTACTGCCTTTCTTGATGGTGGGGCCTTTGTACCTGCCAGGGATTCTCCACAGAAGTTTTTTTTCTTTTTGGTTTTCTGAGACAGAGTCTCACTATAGTTTAGACTGGGATGAATTCACTGTGTAGCCCAAGCTGGCTTCAAGCTTTCGGCGATCCTCCTGCCTCAGCCTCCTGAGTGCTGGGATTACAGGCCTGCGACACCATACCAGGAGTCCACCAGAGGTTTCTTCTCGACTTTTCTTGGAACTCCACTTCTCTTCTCCCGGTCTGGGTTCACAAGCCGCTTCCGCAGAGAGGCTTGCCCTGGTCACTGTGGGAAATGAGCTCCAACCCAGCTTCCCACCAGCAACCTCTGGGCGGGCATTGGTCTTGCAAAGCTAGACTGAAGAGTTTAGTGGGAAAAACAAACACTAGTCCAGAATCGGGATCCGGCTGTATCTAAACTTTCTGCGTCCTTGACCAAAGCGCGGGACCCCTTTCAGCCTCAGTTTCCCAACGAAGACGGTGGGCTGCAGTGACACGGGCGCACCTCCACACGGCACCCGGAGGCGCGCGAAGCCGGTCTACCCTGCGGGGAGGGCAGGGGATTGCGCCAGGGCTCGGGGCCCGTCGCTCGTGGTGGCCCGGGGGGCTTTTGATGCATTTCTACAGTCACACCTTAGGCGGTGGGCGGGTGGGAATACCGGCGGCTCTCAGCGAGAGGCTCACCTTTCTCCCGGCTCCCTCGCCCGAGGATGGGCCGCAGGAGCGCTAGACGGGAAAGCGGTGTCTTAATTGTAGGTTCCCGGAGGGACACAGACAACGGTCTTCCACCCTTTCTGTCATCATACAAGGGCAGAGCACCCCCTGCTTCCAACCCCCTCCAGCCTCAGACCCTCCCCCGTCAGGGGATGGCGTGAGGCGGCGGGAGAGGAATGCGCGTCTTCGAGTCTCCGTCGTGCACTCGCAAACGCGCAGCACGCGGCTCCCTCGTCCTGGCCCGGCCGGATTCCATTCTGGTGCCGGGAAACCGAGGTTTAGCTCCCAGCCAAAGGCTGAGTGGTTAGGAGCTCTGCTAGGACTCTCACCCGCTGTGTCATTCCACCCGGATGCCTCAGTGTCCTCCTCTGTGAAGTGGGGGTAACAGTGGTACCTGCACCTGGCAGCGAGCCTTCCTCGGCGTGATCCACTTGGAGGCTTCAGAAAGACCCCCGCGCGGCCAGGCTTCGGGACAGGTGGGCTGCTGCGGGACAGGGGGAAGCGCAGCGGCGACGCCACCACGACCACCGCCAGTCGGGAGACGCGGGCGACACACAAAGACAGCGCGCGGAGAGCCCTTTCCCTCCCACTCCCTGCGACCCCGCAGGACTCGCTACTGTACCCATTTATCAGAGGAGAAACCCTGAGCGTTGAGGGAACCCGCCCCAGTTCTCAGCCGACCCCAAACACCGGCTTCCAGTGTTTCTGGATGGGGGAGCCCTTCGCACACACCCCCTCCCCGCCACCCAGGAGCCCAAAGGAGATCATCGAGGGAAAGCGGGCAGTGAGTCTTCCGTGGCGCGGCACAGTCGGGGAGATGGCGACGCCCGCTCTGGGAAGAGCCCGAGTGGCGACGAGAGGCAGGGCGCTGCTGCGGAGCCCAGTAAACGCGGCGGCGGAGGGGGCGCTTTGGACTCTCCGAAGACCAGCTCCCGCGGAGGCGGGCAGCAGGTTCGCGCGCGCCCAGGCACAGCACCCTGCGCTGGCGGGGAGACCCCCGCCCTGTCTTGCCGTCGTGCACACGGATGCGGGTTCAGATGCGACCAAAGGTTCCACGCCTGAAAACTGCGCGGAAAATTGCGCTGCGCGAGCTAGTGCCTGGCGGGCCGGGCGGCAGGTTCTATCTCGCGTCATCTGCGCCTAATCACACCTGAACTGAGGGCAGAATTTTGAAGTCGCTCTCCGCTCTCCAAAGGCAGGTCTTCGGTGTCCCTGGGAGCCGGGCCTTAGGGGCAAATTTCAAAACCTCGGGGGAGGGGAGGGGCAGCAATTTGCTAGAGGCCACTATCCCGAGGGGGAAGCCTGGATTCCCGCCCCAGCTCAGCTCGTAGCCTTTGGTCTCCCAGCTCCGGGAGGTGCAGACAACCCCCTGCTTTGAAATTCGTCTCTGTTAAGTACTAACAATCTACATTTATTGCTGGAGCTGCCAAGTATCTCCACAGAGCTTTTCAGTTCATTCCCATACCAACAGGAAAACATTCTTGCAAGTCCACATTTTATATCTGGGGAAACAGGGGCTCAGAAAAGTTAAGTAACTTGCCCCAAATCGCACAGCTAATAAGTGCCAAAACCAGGATTCATCCGCAGAGAATCTGGCTCCAGGTAGGAGCCCCAACCGATAGCTGGCTTCTCCTGGCAGCCGGCTTCACGGTCCTGACCTGACTTCTGCGGTGGGAGGGACAGTCCAGACCTGGGCCTGGGTTCAGCCTGAGCAGGCAGGAGAAGGTGCGCGTGCCGGAGAGGTGGGCCCCAGAGGAGAGCCGCAGGCACACACACACACTCCCGCCTGTCCGGGCGCAAGTCGCCCACCCTGCACGTCTCCCAGTCGGCCTCTTCCACCCTCCCTGCAGCTCTCTCCGCTCCACCTCCTCCTGAAGTTCCAGCGTCTGACGTTTCCCCACACCTCCTTTCTGGGCTTTATCTGAATCCATCTATGTCTGTCTCTGGATCTCCACCCTCCCTGAAAGATTAGGTGTCTCCCAGGGTCACCGGGTCACCAGGTCTCAGAACCCAATGAGATGTTGGAGGGTGGAATGTTTCCCTCTACAAGTTCGGCTGTATGTTGTGATATGTGCATAGCATGCCGGTGTGTTTTGTGTTTGGCTGTGTGTCGGTTGGGCGAGTGCGTTGGTTTGGGTTCCAGAGTGTATTGCGCGTGCTGGTTGTGCAAGGTTGGTGTTGCGCGTGCGGTGTGTGTGAGGTGGCTGTCTGAAGGTTGTGCCATGTGCTGCGCGTGCCGGGATTGTGATTGTCGGCACTTTGTGCTGATGGTGTGTGTTGGTTGCCTGTGTCTGCGCTCCTAGGCTGGACGGAGCAAGTTCTGAGAGGCGCTGGTGGAGAGCAGGGCCGGCGCCGCGGGAGGGCGCTGCGGAAGAGCCGCGGGGTGACTGGGTCCTCCCGGGCAGGCCTGGGCCGCAGCGGACTCACAGGGGAGGAAAGCTGGGGAGCGGAGCTGTAGGGATTAGGGAGTCGGGGCGGGGGCTCGGGGACGCTTTGAGGAGTGGGCACCTGGTGGGGGTATTTGGGGGCGTCCGGCCTCGGCACTGTCCCCGCCGTGCGGCGTTGCAAGCGAGCGGAGAGGAGGGCGGGACGGAGCCGGGGAGGCCGCGCGGCCCCGGGGGCCCGGTCAGGCCGGCGCCAGCAGCTGAGTTGAAAGGCGGCCGCGGCCTCTGCTCGCTGCTTCCCGTTGCGCCCCCGAGGGTTCCGGGCGGGGCGCAGGCCTGGACCCGGCTGGGCTCACCTCGGGCCTGAGGTCACAAAAGGGGACACAACGGAGGGATGCGCGCTCGCGGTCCCGGCCTCGCGAGTGGCGGTCTCCCAGACGCGAGTGGAGATGCAAACTCTAAAACAAGGCGCATCTGGCGTGAGCTCTCCAGCCTCCCCGCCCAGCTTTGCGGGTCAGACACGGGACCCTGCCGACCGGTACCGAGCTGGGCGGCCCCAGGTCCCCTCCGCCACCCGCTGGCCTCGCTCCTGCCCAAAGTGTTCAGGCTAAGGTTGCCCTGGTCTTGCAGCCCGGTCGGAAGCGGAGTCCACAGCCGGAAGCTTCCCGACAGCGTGTGCAGGAGGGACGGAGAGATGCCAGTCACTGCTCCAGGAACGGCGCTGCTGGCGGCCAGGGCTCCAGGGAGCTGAACTCAGACCTAGGGCCAGGAGCCCCGGCACCCAGTTTTCCAGGGACACTCGCACTTCGAGGGGGGAAGGTCATTCTGGCAGTAGGTGACTCGGGACTTGAGCATGGGCAGAGCGAGGAAAGCGTGCAATCTGTGTTCGAAACCCTGCTCTGGCTCTCCGTTGTGTGAATTCGAGAAAATCAGATCACCTCCCGGGGCCTCGGTCCTCGGTTTGCTGCGCAGGGCAGAGCCAGCTCTGCTCGGGAACCGCTGCACACAGTAGGGTCTGAATAAAAGCGCCCACTCGGTCTCCAGCACAGCCCCCAGCGCGGTGCGTGGTGACTCTCACCCTAGGGTCCTAGCCGAAGCAGGAAATTGATCCCTAAAAGATCAGGCCCGGATCCCCCTGCCCACACTGCCCACACTGCCCACACTGCCCTGGCTTGTTAAACGGGAATTGAGCTCGAAAGACTGGAGTGGACGAGCAGCGCTGCGCAGGGGCCGGGAGCCGATTCCCGCCCTCTCCGCAGAACGCGGCCAGGAGCGCCACCCCACACCGGCATCACCACACAGCGTGCCGCGCCGATCCAGCCAGCATTTGTTGAGAGTCTTCTGTTCGCGCACCTTGTGGAGACTAGGAATTCAGAGACTAACGGGGGAGGGGGAAAAGAAAGGGCCAAACAAAAAGAAATTTTAGCAAGAAAAAGAAAGGGCTCCGATGTCCAGGGAAACCGACGACCCGCATGGAGGGACAGAGGTGCGCGGGGCGGGGGTCCCGGGACAGCCCGGCCCCTTCCACCCGGACCCGGGAGAAGGGCGCAGGGGGCGGGGAGGCACGCCCGCCTCGCCTGCAGCTACCGCCTCGCTGGAGCCGCGGCGCGTCTGCAGAGCGCAAACCGTTGCTCATTACTGCAATTATGTTGCTCTAAATTTGCCTCGACCCTAAATTACCAAATTCAGAGGAGCCAGGAGGGCCCGGAACCCCGGCCAGAGGAGACACCCGATCCCGCCCCGCCATTCCTCTATCCCCAGTGAGTGGTAAGGAGTCTAGCCCTGCACACACCCGTGAGACAAAAACCTCAGATCAGGTCTGTATTTCCTAGGAGCTTTCATAGGGTAGGGGAATCCCTAAGGCCCATTTTGCAGGTGAGGAAACTGAGGTAGAGAGATGACATGAGCTTGCCTAAGGTCGGACAGTCAGTAAAAGGCAGGTTTGGATCACAGGGAAGAGCATCTGCTTGTCTGATTTCAAGCTCAATACTACTCCCAAGACCAGAGAATCGCCAAGGGGGCTTCAGGAAGGCCCACATTTGTTCTGGCAATGAGGGCGCACTGCACATCATCAGCTGTGAACTGCTAAATTTATAGAGAAGAGTGAACAGGGTGGAGGTGACCCTTTCTGTCTGCAAGCAGCGATAAGCAGCCCTCAAATGCCTTTCAAAGGCCCCCAGGCACAGAAGTCTGAGACCTGGTGGGTGGAACTCCCCTCTGGTGGGGGATGAGGAGTCCCAGAGCCCAGTTCTGGCCCAACTTCTGGAAGCCTCGGGCTGAGCATCACTCCCCGGGTCCCCTTCTGCACTGTCTGGTGTGGGGGACAACAAGTTTGTCTTTCTTCTCTTAGGGCAGAGGCCATGATGAATTCAGATCACAGCTCCACCTGAGAGAGCCAGAACCCGAGCTCTAGCATCCAGGGCTGGAGGGTCCAGGGCCAGAGGCGCAGTGCTGAGCACACGCAGGCGGGGCCAACGAAACCCTGGGCTCTCTGGTGTTCCTGGGCCCCGAGGCAAGAAAGGGCAGAGGGCTCCTTCTCAAGCCCAATGCCAGCTACAGAGCTCAAACAGCCCTCAGTCCACCGGCTTCCCCTCTTAACTGCCCAGGCAAAGATGGACCAGAACTTTCTCGCACGGAGTTTGGTTGCAAGAGCCACCTGCCAGAGCGAGCTCGGGGACAGCGGGCACAGATTTGGTGAGACTTAAGTGAGGCTCCCAGTGTGAACGAGAATGGAGAGGTATGGGGAACATAAGAGGCTTTATTTACTGTCTCCAGCATCCTTGCAGAATTCCGCCAACAGGCTGAACTTAGCGCTTAGATTCTCCTTCCTCGGAACCTGAACTTGACTTACTCCATAAAAGCAAAGCCCAGTTTGTGAGAGCCGGGAAGCAGGGCCTTGCAAAGAAGTTGCCAAGGTGAGAGGGTATGCTCCCTGGGTTTTCCCTTGAAGCCTCCTGCCCCTGTGGTGTGTGTTTCTGTAACAGGGATGGGGGGCGGGACAGAGGCACTCAGATTCTGGCAGCTCAAAATCACTTCCACAAACCGTCTATACCAGTGATAATTTAGAGAAGTAAAGTAGTTGCTTCCATCCCCCACCTGGCCTCCTGCGGGAAGAACAGGTTGGGAGGGAGGTAGGAATCCGCTCCTTTAGCTGTCTACAGTCATCAAGCCATTTGGGCGAGTAACTTTGTTTTCATAGACAGGTTAAAAGGGGAGAGAAAAGAAAGAGTCGGTTATGGGTCGTCTCAGCAAGCGTCGATTTCAGCTTAAAGTGAATTGGAAAATTGAGTCTAATTATCCTAGGTAATTGCTCCAATTGCCCACTTGACTTTACTAATGCAGATCTGTCCTGTGCGCTCCAAATGACGCCTGTGGTGCTCCTGTGGATCCTTGTGTCACCTTTGAAAGTTGCTGGTGTTAGGCTCTCTCAACTGAAAAAGCAACTGTATTGTGAAGGGAAGGCAAGAAGTAAAATAGGAATGCAAGACTGAGTCAGCAAAGAGATCGTTTCTTGTAGCTTAAAATTAATTTATTTAACAAATATAGCTATAATATAAATGATAATAAAATTTCAAATATACAGTATATTACATAGTACACACAATCCCTTCCAAAGGGATGTTTGAGAGCTGTGAAAATGTACTGTTAAATAGAAACAGATTTTTTTTTATTTTACATTTTTTTTTCTGGTACTGGTGAGAGAGGTCCCTTCAACCTACCTTTGCAACGCATCTGTGTGCCCTGCCCCCCGAAGCAACATTTAGCTGTTGGTGCACTCTTAAATTTTCCAGCGGAAGGGGCCGGCATTCATCTCCCCGTGTGCTCTTCCTTCTCCTCAGAGACTGTTCTCATTGCTCTGCACTTTTGCTGCTCGGGTCAGGATGGCAAGCAGCGATGCAGGAGACGTGGTAGCCTCTAGTCCTGTTCCACCGCTAATTCAATGGGGTCCTTGTGTAAATCTCTTGGCTCTCTGGCCTTAGTCTGCCCATCTGTAACTCAAGGGCGTGTGCAGGTCTAGATTCTAGGAGTGTACTAAGTGCTCCTTCCAGCCACATTTTTGGGGAAGGGCTCACACTTCAGGAGCAACCAGGAGAAACAGGGGCAGTATGTGGATTAAAGGGAAGGGGCCAGTGATGCAGAGCAGGGAATGAGCTATGGCAGGAATCCTGCTGTTGTAGACGACGTGGGCTGGAGGAATCAGCTGGCACCACAGATGGGTGACACTGGGCCACTTATGTCAGGTGGTACATGCTGTAGCCTACATGAGCTGTGTAGAGTCCCACGGGTGCCACCGGGAGCGCGGCGCGCTGGAAGGGGCCGGAGGCACTATAGAGCGAGGCGCCAGCCGCTGCAGCGACAGCCGCTGGACCACCGAGGGGGAAAGAGAGGCCGAAGGCAGCCGGGGGCAGCATGGGCTTGGCTGCCATCTTCAGCTTCTCCAGCTCCGCCTCCTGAAGTCTCTTGGCCTTGGCGCGGCGGTTCTGGAACCAGATCTTCACCTGCGTCTCTGTGAGGCTGAGGGAGCTGGAGAACTCGGCGCGCTCCGCGATGGACAGGTACTGCTTCTGGCGGAACTTGCGCTCCAGAGCCAGCAGCTGTGCGGTGGTGAAGGGTGTCCGCGGCTTCCGGTTGGTCTTGTGCTTGCGAAGGGTGCAGGCTGGGGGACTCAGCCGCCCTACGGGCCGTGAGAGAAAAAGGCAGGTAGTTAAGAGTGGCCCTGGAGCATAAACAGCCTATAAAATGGTAATGATGGTCTGCCACCTCCTGATATCCACCAAGAAGCACCGGGATGGTGCTGGGCACTGTGGAAGGCACTTGAAAAATATTTTCAATTCCCACTGCAACCCCACAAGGAAGCTGGTCCTGTCAACTTTTTGCAAACAAAGATTCCAGATAAAACAAGCCCATGTACAAAGCCTGGTGCCCACATTCAAGACAGCCATACAGCTGGGCACAGGTAGAACTACCATTATTCGGGACGGCTAATTAATGAGGTCTTTCACAGTGTGGCCTCTGCTCACAGCCATGAGGAGGGAAGGCGGATGTAAGTAAATATGGGTGATGAAGCACGTAGAAAGAGGCCCTGCACCCAGTCCAAGGTCACACCAAGCTTTATGCAATTGGCCAGACATTCGTCTGTGCCCACCAAGTGCTCAGATGCCAGATCTTCAAATCTCACACGTTTCCCCAAGCCTGTGAGCTGCTGCTGGGTTCTGGGGGGAAGTCCCTCGGAGGGTGGAGTGGCTGTCCCAGAGACCACACTATGGCCCACCCTCTTAAATATGTAAAGAGCCACCTGGAGCGGTGGAGAAAGGGCGGCTTTCCCTCTCCAGGGGCCTGGGGCCTTGGGATGCATCCTAACATGTGTGATGGCTTCACTGTGACTGTTTGCAAACACCCACAGTGCCCAGCTGTCTTGATTTTGGCTTCCAAATAATGCTCAAGGATGGAGAGAGAGTGCCATCCACGGAGAGCTAGCTCGAGGCTGAGGCCGGCCGCTGTACACTTCACCAGAGCTTCAACTGTCCCTGAAGCTGGATACAACACTCAACAGATTATTTCCAGGGCAACCAGAATCCAGTTAACTTTGGGGCCCCTGGGCCCAAGGCCCTAAACTAAATTCTCAAGTCTTGGTGCAGAAGTACTGCCTATACAGCAGCTCTCCTAGAATAAAGTGGACTGAAGAGGATGGTTCCCCCACGCTGGTTTTTCTTATGCTTTTTTTTTTCTGGCACCTTTTTTGTTTTGTTTTTTAACGATCTCTGGTCTCTCAGACCACCAGGATGTGAGTCAAACGAAATCTTAAGCTAACATCCCTTTATGCCCTGCTTGCTTGCCCGAGGCCACTGTGAGTGCGGGAAGTAGTTGGCCCCTGACTCGGACTCGCTTTCCGCCGGCCGCCAGAGGGGCAGGCGCCAGGGAAACGTCACCTTCTTCAGCAGCGACAGCCCAGCGCTAGGCCACCTTCTCTGGTCATTAGGCCCAGGGAGGGGCCGGTTTTTCAGACGTTTAATCCCCAGATAAAAATCATTCCTCAGCATCACGCCATTGAATTTCTACTGCTATTATGCCGCACAAAATAATCGGAGGAAACGAGGAAAACTTGGGAATTTCCCGTGCTCCTGAAATATCTCCGAGGAGCGTGCACTGGGCAGAGAAGCCTGGGGCCCTCGAGGCCTTGGAACTACCCGCCCTGGGCGAGCCTCCGGCGGCTGGTGTCCTCTTCGCCGGCCCAGTCCGAGACACTTGTGAGCTTTGGACAAGATAGCCGGCGCCTTCCCCGACTTGGTGCCTGTCCCGCCCCCTCCACGGGAACCGGGGGCCCCTTCCCCCTTGATCATCCATTGCCCAAAACACCAAGTATCTGCCTGAAACTTGAAGGGCGCAAAGAGATACACTACTTCAAATGCTCGGAGTGGGGGGCAGGCTGTTAGAAGAAAAACGAAACTGCGCACAGGGAAGGATGCCCGGGCCACTACGACCCATCGACCCATCGTTTGGCGAAATGCAAAATAACAGGGTTCAGGATAAGATGGTAAGGTAGTGTCCTTTAGTGGGTGCAGGGAAGGAAGATGTCCGGGCTCCGGTGTCCTACAAGTGACCCCCCACCCGCAGCGTCACCGCGCCAAGGCGAGGAGCCTGCGAAAAGGGACCGCGAGCTGGGCCTCCGCCAGGCCTCGATCTCTTCCTGGGTGGCAGCAGCCAGCCCCCCGCCCGCGACGCCGGGCAGCGTGGCCTCCAGGTATCCAGCTACAGGTACGCAGACGCCGAGACAGGCAGGCGCCGGCGCGCGCCGGGCGTCCCCGGGTCCCGCACCCCCTCCGGTCAGGCCCCCGCCGGGGTTCGGCTACTCACTGGCTGGGGGCGGGGAGAAGCGGGGGCTCTGCATCCACGGGGTCCTCTCGGGCTTCTCGGGGCTCTCGGCTTTGACCAGCGCATCTTCCGGCAGCTTGAGGAGTCCGCCCACCGAGAAATGGCCGAGCGGCCGCGGCGAGGAGGGCGCGTCCGCGGCGCCCAACGACCCAGGCCGGGCGCCCAGGGACTGCACCGAGCCGCCCGCGGCCTGCGCGCCCTCCGGGGCCGCCAGCGCGCTCTCCTTGGCCCCGGGCTTCCTGTGATCGGCCATGAGCGCCTCCACGCTGAAGGGCAGGAGCGAAGGGGACACTTTAGGTTTGGCCCCCTCCTCCTCTGCGCCCATGGCGGCGGCCGCCGTGGCCGCGGCGGGGCCCTGGCCCGCGCCTCCCCCCGCCGGCTTGCCGAAGGCGGAGTCCTCCACTTTGACACCGAGTGGCAAAGAAGTCATATCAGCAGCCGGGGCCATGCAGAGCCGGCCCCCTCTCCAGCCGCAGCACAGGCCAGCCGCCGGGCATGGGCTTCGGGCGTGCTGGGAGCGCGGCCGGCTCTGGGAGCGCCCGGGGCCCTGGCCGGGCGGGCTCTCCGCGCGCGCCTCCCGCCGCTCCCGAAGTCCTGCTCTGGGGCGCTGGGCCTGGCTGCCCGCCGCCGCCGCCGCCGCCCCCGCCGCCCCGCGCAGGCCGAGCTCCCCGGGCGCACTCGCCGGCTCCGGGTCCGCCGCTGCTCCCCAGAGAACTTGCTAATAAGGCGAGGCCAGTGCGGCGGCGGCCAATCAGCGCGCGAGGGGGCGGGCCCGGAGCGATCCATTGGGTCGCGCTCTTGGGGACCAGCCCCAGGCGCGCGGGGCCTGGGGCGCGCGGGGCCGACCGGCCCGGGGGTGCAGGGGAGGGAGGGGCGCCCGCGACCGCTCCGCGCGGAGGCCCGGCGGCCTGGGCCGGCTTGGTCCCCGAGCGTCTCCAGGTTCCCGGGTTCCTGGGGGACTTCGTCTCGTATCCTTCTGCCCGCTTCCTCCTCCCTGTCTCTTATCGCCCCTTTCCTACTCCTCCCTTTTACCTTCACTTTTATTTCTCCCTTCCACCGTTTCTCTTCCTGTTTCCCTCAGTGTAGCTTTCTCTCTGTCCTCCTCTCCACGATCTGCGCCCCTTTCCAGCACAATAATTTCACTTGAACTCATTTCTTACAAATTCCTTTTCTATTTTAAAAAATGCGCATGGTTATCCGTCATAGTAGAAAGATACGATGATTTTTACAACTCGTTTTGTTCCTCCCTTTCAGTCTTCACAACTTTTCCCAGAAATGGGCCTTTGTCTCTACCCGGCAGTTGGAATAAAGTTTGCCGAAGGAAGTTGGTTCCCTGGATATAGGGATAAACAGCAACATTGCGATCTAGAATGGTTTTCCAGCGGGACTGTATTGACCACCCCCCACCACATCTCCCCAGCTTTTCTGGGAAGGGTCGCACCCCTGCCAGCGGCCGGCTGGGAAAGGAGCAGCCAGATTCTTTCGATAGAGAATTTACTGAAATAAAACCAACAGAATCGTCAACAAAACACAAAACTGGCCTTAAAGTGACCTCTGACGAGGCGTCCACCGAAACAATAATGCGTCCCCATCGCGGGGTCGCTAATCGCGCAGGGGCGAGGCGCATGGAGGGGGCAGGAGAAAGAGGACGGCTCTTGGAGGGGTGGGTCCTCCGGGTTCGGCTTGGGAACTTTTGCCGATTTCGGAGGAAACGTGATTTTATTTTTGCTGCTGAAAAGAGGAAAAATGAGTTGGGGCCGGGGAGATGGAAGAGGTCTGCAAACGCCAGTAGGGTCGCGGCTGTTCCTGCGCCTCCTGCTTTATGGCTCCTAATCCCGGCCCAAGCCGGCGGCTCCCGGTGCGCGGCCGAGGTGATTGGCGGCTCACCCGGCCGGCCTTGGAAGGCCGCGGGGTTCTAATCTCCAGGAAACACAAGGGGCTGCCGCGGCCGTTTAGGGGTAATTATCCGAGCGCGCAGGGCCAGCGAATTCCCTTGCCTTTTAACTGGGCGCAATAAAAGCTGTAGATTAGGGGCGTCCAGATTACGGAAAATGAATTACTAGAGCAGGAACTTTATTACCCGGACGCGTCCGGGGTCTGGCGGGAGGGGTCGGGCCGCGGACGCCAGGCCCCTCGCTGCGGGGAGGCCCCGGGGCGGGTTCGCGAATACTCGCCTCTGTGAGATTTAAGCCGCCTCTCCTGGTTTCTTCCCGACCCGAGGCGCCTGTAGCTCCGGCGCTGGGCAAGATTTGGGGTTTCTGGCGCTCTTCGGCCCGGCTGCACACGGGGTGCCCTGGGGCTCCCCGAAGTTTGCCCGAGGGTGCCCAGGCAGCAGGCTGTGCCACCCCATGTTAAAGCCAAGCGAGCTGCAGCTCAGCGAGGCTGTAGGCCGAACACCTCGTTCGCAGCCAGGCGGGAGCCCGAACTTCTCTCCCTCGAAGTCCTAGTTAAACTGTGGCCGGATAACCACGGCAGCCATTCAGCCAGAATCTCACTCTGCCCTCGCTCGGGTGAAAGGCGGGGAGGAAACAGGCCCTTGGGCTTTTTAGGGCAATATTCTAAAAGCGAGAGGTGTGTCTTTCGGTCGGGGCTTTGCTTTGTTCCGCCTTCATCCAGCAACTCAAAGTGCTGGGCTCCCAGATCACTTTGAGGATCTGACAAAACTAAGCGCTTCCTCCCTGGGAAAGTGCGAATCGGCCAAACTACATTCCTCGCACTGTTCGGACAAGTTCTGGGGCTCTGGACCCCTTTTAGAGTCCGCCACTTAAGAACCATTGGTTTAGGGCGGAGGGGGGCTCGAACCCGAGAGCGGAGCCGCGCGATGCGGAGGGGACTCTGGCAAGACTCACAGCGGTCGGGGGGCGACCGCGCAGGAGGCCTGGCGCGGGCCGGGGCCGGGCGGCCTGAGAAGGGCCGCAGCGCTAATTGCGGGGATAAACAATCTGTCACGATCCCTCAGCGCGCCTAACAGGCAGACGAGGATGTTGGTTTTAGGCGCCAGCGGCGGCCGGATCAAAGGCTGCAGCCGGCGCAGGGGCCCTTGAAGTCGCGCCCTCGCCTCCAGGGAGCAAACCGCCTGCGCCCCGGGCTCCGGGCCCCGCAGCCCGAGCTGCTTCCCGAGCCGGCCCCGAGCCCCGCCGCAACCTCTGGGGCGCACGAGCCGCGTGCAAGCGTCGCCGTGGGGAGAACGCGTGTGCAGAGCGAAGGGCTCATCCCGGAGCGCGCACCCGGACAGCTCGGTGCTCCTCCCGGGCCCGCTACCGGGCTGCAAGGGGAAGGTGCCCGCGGGGCGGAGAAGGGAGTTGGAGAAAAGGGGTTTTCTCCGGGTGCCTGTGGCTCGTTCCCGCGGGGGCGCATTCTCTAACTTGATTTTTGTCCCGGCCTTTACCGATTTCCAGGCTGGTGGGTTCAGGAGCGGCAGTGCGGGGGGCTGCGCCTGTTATCTCGCCGCCAGCACCAACCCGAACGCTTCTTCCCGGCTTTCCCGCCGAGGCCGCTGTAGCCCCGAAGGCGGCTGTAATTCATGCCTGGCAAGCGCAGGGCTGGCCCGCGGCAGATAAAGCTCGGCCCTGGCGCTCGCCGCATCCTCGCAGGCCCCCTCCCCTCCCTCCCTCCCTTCTGTCTCGCTTATCCTAAAGCACTGCCCGCCCCCAACAAAGTGCCTCTGCACCCCCATCCTAGAGAGCTTGTCCTCCTTCCCTTTTCTAAAGGGCATCTAAGCTCTTGGTGGTGCTCCCTCCACTCTTGTTTAAGGACTTGTGCCTTGGCGGGAGCAGGGTGAAGTGGTTGCAGACATTCGTCCCTCTTAGGCAAAAATTAACATTTAGAAGGATCCTGTTTTAAGGACTACTCGCACTTCGAGCACTGTCCCACGGACTGGGAGCGTCTGTGGGCTGGCCTGTCACTTCAGCGTTCCTGGTCGCCTCCCTCCAGTTTTTGTTTATGCCCCCTCCCCCCCTTTCCAAGGCATTTTGTGGCCTGAGCCCAGGAATCCCGGGTGCATTTTTTAAAATGTGCAGCTCAGTGGGATCCCCCGGCAATTAGGAGCCCCAAACAGTCCTCTTTAATAGAATGAATGTGCTATGAAAACCGATTACCCGGAACGATTTATTTTGGTGGGAATTCACCAATCGCCAGGAGGGCAGGGCGGGGGGCAGAGAAGAGGTATTTTGTGGCGGGGTGGGGGTGGAGGGTTGACGGGTGGACAGAAAGCCCGGTCCTGGGATCTGCTAACCTGTGGAGGGGCCCTCCCGACCCTGCCGCCTCATCTTTTGGCCTCTGTCGCCTCAGAGTGAAGGGATGGAGTTGGGTTTGAGAAACCGCCTGCGAACCGCTCGCTCCGGGAGAATTTCACAGTTTTCCAGAGACACCCCCCTCCCCCCGCCAGGAGATGAGAAATCTAGCTACTGAAGGTCCCCACCACAGGTCCCCAGCAAGAGGCTGTCTGCATCTTGTCGTGGGACCTGGAAAGAATTCTCGTGCCTTCAGAGAGTTTTGGAACCCTTCCTTATCACTATGTCAAAATAAAAACTATTCTTTTGAAGTGTTTTCTCCTTCTTTCGAATTCCTCCCCTTGCGAATTCCCGCCCAATCTGTGGTGGATCTGCCTGCCTGCGGTGGATTTTACGTGGCACCAAGAAGGAATAAACAGCACGACCCCAGAATTCGGGGCCCCTCCCCGCTGCCCCCCACTTGCTTCCTTGTGTCTTCAAATTCAGGAGGGGCGAGGAGAGCTAAGATCCGGGGAAGAAAGAGCACGCCCCACCCTCCAAATGGCCCAAATTAATGTGAACGCGACAAGAGGGTGCACTTGGGCAAGATGAAAGCGGAGGCCGTCCGGCTCCTCCTAGAGCTCTATAATTATAGATAATATATCCCATTTCAAAGCAATTAGACCAATCAGGCGTAACGAACCACTTTGCTGCCGACGAATAACAAAGGCGCACGGTTATTTAAGCCTGGAGATGTGGGGCAGACCCCCAGGCCTCAGGGGCGACCAAGTGCCCCCCACCCTGGCCCTGCCCAGCCAGCCGAGGGCCCCAGCTTAGTTCCAGCAGGGTTTTTGGAGAGGATGTGGAAGTGTTATCGGACGGGTTCCGATATTGCTGGGTTCTTTCCCTCCTCAAGCAAAGAATTGAATGAGGGGACAAAAAGTAATTCCAAAGTTTTATTTAAAAATACAAAAAAAAAAAGAAAAAAAGGAAAATTAAGCATAGCAATAAAATTGAGTATAACGACAGAAAGAGTGAAATAAGCACCGGGCCTAAATGGCACGGCAGGGGTTACCACGAGAAAGGCATGATGGCAGCTGTGCTGGGTCTGCAGCCATCATCTTCCAAGGGAGAGAAAAGGAAGAGCTCCTTCCCGGCGGCGTGGTAAAGAAGGCCCCCGTGCCTCAGGTGTTGCTACTATTTACCAAAAGCAGTCCTCGTGGAAACTCACGAGAACTTCCTGCAGTCCAGGTGAGGGCTCGCTGGCTCGTGCTTGAAAAATCACGCCTCAAGCTAACGTCAGGTGCAGACCATTCCCCCAGGTCACGTTTCCTTGCCAGCCAGCCTTAGCCACACGTTATTCCTATTTCAGAAGTGGGGAAGAGAGCTGGGAGTCAAACCTCCTGTGCAAGTTTCACAAACTTCATTTAATTCTCCGGACTCTGGGAAATGGGTATGATCACCCATTCCGGCCCTCAGTTGAAAGAATGGAATCAGAGAGGTAAAGTCTCTTGCTCAGGGTCACACAGTCAGTGGTGGTGTGGGATCAGATGCTGGTGAATCTGAACCACTGAAATTCACTTTTTCCACTCCCAGGAGTGGTGTTCTCAAAACATCAAATGCACTGGAGGGCTGCAGATGTTGGCAGCGTTTGCTGACTCCAGTCCTACCTCCAATCCAGGAAATGGGTCTTTAGTTCAGCACTTTTACCTTCTCTACCACCCCACCTCCTCCATGCTTCCCCCAGCGTTCTGGCAGCTGTCAAGGGCTTCTGAATTTATCAGACAGAGGTGCAGGGTCTCAGTGCATCAGAGAGGAACAGAGAGGCCCCAACTGCTCGCCACCGCGCAGCCTGCACAGGGCCAAAGCTTCTAGGGCTCCTTGTGTCTGCTTTGAGATGTGCAGAGACCATGTGGAAGCCATGGGGAGAGAGGAAGGCCAAGAAGCTGGCGGATGTGCCCAGGGAGAAGCGTCAGCAACATGGAGAGCCTGAGACCAGTGCCAGGGCCGGGGCTGGAAAGCAGGGATTCCTGGGCCCTGGAAAGCACGTCGCCCCACCACCCACTAGGGCAGCCTGGGGTGTGCGCAGCTGGGGAGCTGCCCAACCTGGTGGAGAAAGGAGGGGACAGGGGACAGGGGACAGGGTGGGTCTGCTTGCCACATTCCTGTCTCTCTCTTGACTCTGTCTCAAAGTCCTCTCCACTGCATTGTCTTTCAGGGTGATCCGTCTGGCTGGGTCATCATTTCACTCGGCTTCCTGCCTTTCAGGTCACTTTCTGTGTCTCTGGGCCCTCTGTGTCCTCCTCCTCCTCCCTACCAGGATTGCACGATTTGGTGTGAACCACTCCCCTCAAGTTACCAGAGCTGTGCCACCCAGTGAGCTCCCTCCAGAACAGTGGTACCTTGGGGGACAGCCTGAAGTTTCCCTCCCCCCGTGCCACCCCTGCCCTTGGCACCCCGCTGGTAATTTCAACTCTGAGCCTCAGTTTCCCCATCTAGACCAGGGGCTGCACCATGGACCTTCCCTAAAGGGTAACCATGAGGACCCAAAGGAGACTGGCAAAGGCCTCAGGAGGCCTTGCAGATTCAGGAAGGAACATTTTAGAGTCCTTTGCCCCCAGGACCCCAGGATGGATACGCTAGTAATGGGGCATCTGAGAGGGACAAGCAGCTTCCTGGGACAGCAGCAGTGTGCTCTTCTGAAGAGGCTGATGGCCCAGGCCCAGGACAGCACACTTAGGCAGACAGACCCCAGCCGCTTCCATCTGGGCACTGACTCCCCTCTTAAAGGCTCTGGGAAGGAGCGCCCACCATCTCACACTGCCCCTCCAGACCTCGGTGCTCAGATCCCAGGGAGTTAGAAGTGGCCAAGACGTGGTCGAGGGATTCAGACCATTGCTGAATCCTCCAATGCTTTCCTGGAGGGGGCTCCAGCGCTGTGAGAACTAGAAATGTGGCACAATGCCTATTTCCCATGAATAAGGAAACTGAGCCTAAACAGGAGTCACTGCCCCAGGTCTCTGAGCTGGAAATGGGCAGCACTGGTGTTAACACACAGGTTGTCTGGTCCCCTGCTCAGTGCTCATGTCCATCCCCAGAGAGGGCAAGAAATCTGGGCATCCGGGCCCTCTCAGCATGGTCCTCTATGACCAGTGACCTGCACCCTTGGGACCCCTAAGAAGGCTGCATCCATGTGAGACCAGGGTGCAAAAGAGCATCGTGTTCTTACAGTCCCGAGGTGGGCACACACGTCCCGGACCCCGCAGCTGTGCATGGGGATACCAGGACTACAGCCCAGCTCCCTGGGCCGTGCCCTGGCCGTTGCCGGAAAGGACTCTGGCTTTGGGGTTCTGCGTTTCTCCCCACAGATTTGGTGCTGGTCAGTGGGGGCCAGTGAAATTCCCCAGCCCCGTGGGTCCTGAGAGCCCACACAGGATGGGGTGTGACTCCCTGCAGAGCCTCGCCCCTCTGAACCAGGCTGCTCCTGGCCTCGGGGACTTGATCAGGGGCATGGGCCAGGGTCTGCAGCCCTGTGGTGGGACGAGGAGCTTCGTCCCAGGACAATAATGGTCCATTGAACTTTACCTTTGCCAAGCGTGGTTCTGAGCCCTGAATGTCTTTTAACTCATTTAACCTTGACAGCAACTCTATTTTTATCCTTAGCTGACTCATGGGGAAACCAGTTTAATAGCTTACTCTAGCAAAAACACACACAAAAGCAAAAGTGTTTTTATTAAGAAGTCTCCATTTAGGGTGGCTGAGGCAGGAGGATCACAAGTTCAAGTCCCTCCTGGATGACTGAGCTACAGACACCCTGTCTCAAAGCAAAATAAAAATATATGTATATAAAGAACTGGGGATGTAGTGCAATGTGGAGAGCCCTTGGGTTCAATCCCCAGCACCCCAGGGGGTTTTCACTATTCACGGCTACAGGGAGGTGCCCTATTTCGGACACTGTGGCATAGAGGGGGCCCTAATGGGTGACGACCAGCAAGGTCAAGCTTCTGCTCCAGCTGGGCCCCTGACTAAGCACATCTGCGCTCTCTGGCCCCGGGCACTGGGCAGGGGGTGAGTGCAGAGAGCAGAGTCGGGGGTTCAGCCTATCACAGTGCTCATCAACTATTCTGTGAAGGACATTGCTCAAAGCTGAAGTTGCTCGTTCTTGGTTGCTGGCCCTGCTAGAGCGGCTCTGATCTCTCCACAGGCTTCTCCCAGAGCCACCAGACAGGGGCTGTGTACAGCAGTGGCTCAGGAAGTCGGCCTCCTCGTGAGGTGTCCTGGGGCTGCGTGTTCCTAGCTGTGTGTCCACAGATGGCTGGAGAGGATGGGACCAGTGGCCAGGAGACTTTCACCGAGAGACCTTCATTTCAGAGAGGGGATTCTGGTCCAGACAGCTCTCTCCCCATCTGTCCTGGCCGGGGAAGGAGTAGATCCCCACCCTCCCAGTTCTAGGGTGTAAGACTGTCCCGATTGAGGGGGACCCGTCCCCTCCCTTCCCTCAGGGAAGACCCTGTCTGATCAAATGGTGGGCCCCTGGCCACAGTCCAATTCAGTGAAAGTAGATCCAGCCTTATCGGGTTCAGGTGGTGGACCCTGGGGCGGTCTGTGCACACATGTTTAAACAGACCCCCGGGGCTTTCTGTAACCCCAGCCAGCCTGTAGGGCCAGGTAGTAGAGGCTGGTTGTGATGCCACTGGGGGCAGCAGGGACCAGAGGAAGGAAAGGGGCCAGGGATGCTTCAAAGTGGGTTCAAATCCCAGCTCCACCCCTTGGGCTTTGGGGCCTCTGACAAGTGACTGGCCCTGTCTGGGCTTCTGTTTACCATTGTGGTGAGGGTGGCAGGAATAAGGACACCTCAAAGGTTCTCAGGGCTGTGTGAGGCAGCTCGAGGGCTCAGCAATGGGAGTCTGGCGCCCAGTGAGTGAGTTCAAGCAGCCACACAGCACTGTTGCCAGGGAGGCAGGTGAGGCTGGGAGAGGCATGGAGGAGACAGCCAGGGCCCAGGGGCGTTAAGTAAATTAGATCCCAACCCAGCCGCAACCTGCAGACAGTGCACAGCATCCTGCAGGGGTTCCCAGCCAGGCTGCCCCCTCTCCGTCTCCCAGTGCTTCCCTAGACCCACCCTCATTGAGCTGGCTCCGGCTAATCTGCACACACCTGCCTCAGCATGCCCACCCTGGCGCTTCCTTCTGCCGAGAGTGAGCTTCTGGTTTGCTTAGCACTTGTCGCTCCCCAGTGGCACTTCAGCCCCCAAGAGCAGGTGCTGCCTGCTGCCATGGTTTGCGCCTGCCCACCTAGCAGCCAGCATAGAGTGGAGCACACAGTAGGTGTTTAATAAACATTTTTTGATGCCTAATCTTTCACATCCTTGCTGTGGCCTTAGGAAATCTGCTAGCCTCCCTCTATCTTGGTTTTCTTATCTGTGATACGGGCCTGCTAAGCCTCCCTCCTTACCCTCCTTCGAGGAATAAGCCAGAGAAGGCTCATGTAGTGCTTGGTGCAAGAAGGCTACCGGAAACGGGACCATAAACCTTCCAGAAGATTCCTTTTTGGGAGGGGTGATATATCAGGAAGAGCTTTGGATCTGGGTTTTACTTGCACACCTGGAAGAGAAAGCCACTTCTGCCCAACATTTTCTCCAAGCCCTGCAGTGGCAGTCTGGTCTGGCCACATATGCCTGTCTTTTACATGTAGAAGGACGGAGCCCAGAGAGGTCAAGACACCTACCTGGAGGTCACAGGGCTAATGAGCTCCTTCGCCTGCCTGTTGATCCCTGCCTGGGGGCAGGTGATTGTGGTCGGCATCCTTGGACCTGTGCACGGTGTGCCTTGGTATGGCACATCCAACAGGGCAGCTCCCTGGCAGGACTGGTGTCAGGTCTCGTCCCTCAGGAGAGTGGACACGGTCTGGACAAGTAGAGTGGTGGGGCAGAGGCACAGTGAGGGCAAAAGCAGGGAGGTGGGGAAGTGCGCGCTGCACAGAGGGCTGGGGCTCCCGCCATGGTGGGAGGAGGGAACGGGCAGCTCCAGGCTCCCCTGGGCCCCTTTCCCCAGCAATGAGTCATTACGGCCGCCCTCGCCCTTGCCCTGCGGCCCTCATTACCCTGGATGGGCAGCCCTTCCAGGAGAGGAAAGCAGCACAGTACGCTCTCCCAGGTGTACAATAAGGGGGGCCCTACTAGGACTTTCCTGTAGCTGTGTTGTGGGGCTTCCACCTTTCTTGAGTACTGGGGATTGAACCCAGGGCCTTTGCACAGAACTCTACCTCTCAGACCTCTTTTATGCTTCATTTCTACACAGGGTGTCACTAAGTCACTGAGTTGCACAGGCCGGGCTCACATTTGTGATCTTCCTGCCTCAGCCTTGCAGAACACTGGGATTCACAGGTGTGCATCACTATGCCTGGCTTGGAACGTGCATCTTGAAAGGTGACTTTAGAAGGGGCTGAGATCATCCTTTAGACTTCACCCTCCAAGAGACACAAGAGGGCAACGGGGAGAGGAGGCAGAGATGCAATGCTCCCTCTGACTAAAGCATTTCCACGACTGAGCCCACTGAACGGAGAAGTAAACAGAGGCTGTGACCTATGGCTCAGTGGACTGAGTTTGCTTCTCATCTGTCTGGCACATGAAGAAAATTAACTTGCCAAGCACCTACTATGTGAAGGCTTTTTAGAGTGAGACCTGGTTTAATTTCTGTGCCAGCCTGGGCTTCTGCTCTGTTCTCCCATCAGGCAGACATGGAAAATGGTGAGGGGAAGAGTGAGGAGTCCCAGGTCACTCAGGGCACGGGAGAAATTGGCAAGAGCTGTCACTTAGTGGAGTAGTGGGAGGGTGTGAGATACCAAAGCAGAAAGAAAAGCCCCCAGGGCTTCCTTGACCACACATGCTGGGAGGGAAACACCTGGACAGCACTGCCCTGGAGCCCCAGGGGCCGGTCTCAGCCAGGGAGCACACCGGGATGGAAGAGAAACAATCGCCACCATGAGGCGATCGTGGAGGGCCACGGGATACGGGGACACGAGGGCCACGGGACATGAGGCCACGGTGGCAGACTCAGGGCTTCCCAAGGAGAACTGTTAAAAATCAGAGCTTGTAACCACGCCATGGAATACATAATCCTATCAACTGTGACTGGCCATTTATTCTTCCCGTGCAACTTAGAGGTGGCCATTGTGGTGCCCAGTCTTGCAAGAAGGGGTCAAGAGACTTGGCGAAGCTTGGGTGGCACAGCAGCATCCCTGTTGTGCATGCTCATCCCTGCCATGCGGGATTGTGAAGTAAAGTGGCCTCCGGAAGAGATGTCTTTGTTTCCTTGGGCAGCAGCAACACAATGCCCCAAACCGGATGACTTGAAACAACTAAGTTGGTTTTCCCCACAGTTCTAGAAGCCCAGAAGCCTGGAGCTGTAGGGTCCACAGGGCCACTGTCCCTCCCAGACTCTGGGGAGAACACCCCCTTCCTTCTCTTGGCATGGGGCCCTCCTTGATGTCCCACAGGTGTCCCCCAGAGCAGCTTCCTGTGTGTCCTGGTCAAATATCACTCTGCTTGCAAGTCCTCCTCCAGCCTGGCCCCATCTTAACTCAATTGCTTCCATAAAGGCCCCCTTTCCAGATAAGACACAGCCACGCCCACCTCCTCTGCCCAAACCCTCTTCAAGTTGGAGCGTTAGCTGGACTGGCATCACTGTTTGCATCTTGCAGAGGAGGACACCGAAGTCTAGAAAGAGTCCCTAGCAATGCCGGGCTCTGAAACAGTGGCTATCAGAGCCCACACCACCCGCCAGGAGCCCTTGACAGCCGGGAGGGAGGGTGGGCAGGCAAGGGTTAAGGCTCCAGTGGGGCAGGCTGTCCGGGTCTTGCTGACTCACGGGCATTAATGCTGCTGCCTGGGTGCTGTCAGTTGCCTGTCAGTTGCCAGGGAGCCGATTAAGATGTCACGGAAGATTACAATGTCAGGTGCAGGAATCACGCTCCGGGAAGGGGGACTGTTGGGCTGGGAAGGAGGTTGTCCTAGCAACAGAGGTGAGCTGTCTATGCCAAGCAGCGGCACTGGCTGGTGGGAAGGGCTCTGTGGCTGGGTGACCTGGGCAGAACCGCCTCCTGTCTGAGCTTCCTGTTGGTCCTCTACGAGACGGGGATCGATGGGTTATTGAAGGAAAGTTCCACTGGTCCGCAAGCACCTGCCAAGCTGTAGTCCCCAGGCAGACATGAGCTTCAGGCCGAAGCTTGGGCACGGGTGGCTCGCCGGAGGTGGGGAAGAAAAGGGGCCTAGTGACACCCTGCTGAGTGCTGAGGCCACTCCCCTGTGCCCAGCCAGCTTCTCGCCAGCCAGCAGGAGGGGAGCCCGCTGAACGATCTGCCCCAGCAGTGCTGACTACAGCATACAGTCCCTGTGCACTGGTTTGTTGCTTTACCCGTTGGGTCACCAACCCTGATTCTGAGGTCCCTAGATCTCAGAATCCTGCCAAGTTAGTTTCGAATAAATGAAGTGACAAATGGAGGGAGACATGTTCTCAAATTCCTCCTCCACACATGACCCTTAATTCTGATTCTCTTATTTTCCCAAGTCTTGAATTTGACTCATCCACCCATTCACTCACCCATCTACCCACCCACCTTCTTACCACCCCTTCTAGCCCGTGTAACTACCCATCTCTACTGACATCCAGCTGTCCATCATATTACCCATCTGTCATCCATCCTGCCTGATCACTCATTCATCTCCAGCTATGCTTTCATCCACCCATCTGTTCACTCTACCCATCTACCTAGCCATTAACCTGTCCAACCATCCATCTCTTTACACACTTACTCCCAATCTGTCTGTCCATCCAACCATACATTTATCCATCCATCTCTCCTCCAACATATCACTTAGTTCACCCACCCACACATCCACCCTACACCTGCGAGTTCACCCACCCATGCGCCATCTAGGCAGCAGACAGGCACAGGTACCATGTCTGAGTAGCATACCTGAGTATCATGACCCATGCTTGGCCCAAGGGTCCTCAGGGTGAAGTCACAGGGGACCCTGACTCTAAGGAATTCTCCCTCAATCTTCTATGGGTGAGAGAACTCCCATCTCACGTGTGTGTTCCCCAGGCTGACCTGGAGAAGGGCAGGCAAGAGGCCACCAAGGAAGGAGAAAGGAGTTCTGGGAGTCAGAGAAAGCTCATGGGAGAAGAGAGGACAATTCGCAAGAGATGGGTGGATGCCACTGGGAAGCACCTCCCTCTTCCTCCACCCCCAACACAGGCTGGAGTTTCCCCGCATTTCACAGAGCCCTTGTGTAAATACAAGGAGGTTAAATTGTTCCCTCCGGGCCACGGAGCTGCTAAGTGGTGGAGCTGATTTGAGAAATTCAGAAGTTATTGCTTCAAAGAGGCCTTCATGGGTGCGTCCTGTATGTGGCACTCAGCTCTCTAAGCCTCCAATGCCATCTTTCTGTGTCCCTGGTCCCTTCCCACTGGGCCAGCTCCCTGTGGGCCTGGACCTTGCTTTGCTGGGTCCACTGTGCCAGGAGGTGGGTTCTAGGAGCACCTCCCTGGCCAGTCCCCGACCTCCTTTCCCCTCTCTGTGGCCCACTCTGGGCGGGTCTTACATGCCTGCTGCTGTGCCGCCTTTGACCCTGGTGGGGCGGTCTGGGATGTGCAGGTGTGTGGACCCCCCGGCCGCACACCTCCCAGGCTTGGCGACCCGGCCAGAGACAGCATTCTAGCTGCATCCTGCAGATCATTTTAGGGGACATGCACCGCACAAGCAGATAATTGAAAAGATTACCCCGAGACGGGGCTCGAGGAAGGCTGATTTACTGTGTGTCATCTCCACTTCAGGGACTTTATTAGAAATTGAAGAACGGCCTCCCGGCTCGAGGCTGTGTATAACCTCCAGCAGACACAAGAACCAGATGGCCCCAGCTGGCTGCAGTCACTGCGACCCAACTTGTGACACGACTGGGACAGAACCAGCATCTCGGCCCGGGGACGGAGCCCTCCTCTTCTCCTTCTCCCCACTCTGTTCGTCAGGCACAAGCCCTTGGAGCTACACTGTCCAGCTTAGTGGGGTTGTGCCCCTCAGGAGGTCCCAGGTTGGAAATTCAACCCTCAGATCCAGTCCTGTATGTTACAGGGATTTGGAGGTGGGCCTCTGGCAGGTGACTAGGATGAGCTGAGGTCATCTCCATGATGGCTCTAGTGGCTTTAGCAGGAGAGGAGTAAACAGAGCTGGCGGTAGCTCCTATCTCCCATGGGAGCCCTGAGCCAGATTACCACGTGGCAGGTGGTTTCCCCAGATGCCAAGCAGTGGCTGGCGCCAGGCACGTGGACCCCCTGCCCCATGAGCTGAACAAACCTCCACTCTCTAAACATCACCTGGTCTCAGGTGTTCACCCATGGCGAAAATGTGCAGAGATCGGGGCTGGGGGGAGAGAGCTGCGCTCAGGCAGTGGGCCCAGAGTGCCCAGAGTGCCAAGTCCTCCTGGCAGCCTTGTCCCCTCCCCAGCGCGGCTCTGGAGTCCTCTTGCATGAATCTGCCTGCTTCTGCTCATTCCCATCTGTGAGCAGTCCTGATCAACATTTCTGTGGTTCTTGGTTGGTCCTCTGGTCACCTGGCCCTGGAGTCACTGTATTCGGGGCCGGTGTCCCAGAGGGCAGGAGGCACATTCGCTGTGTGGCCCTGGGGTGGGCTTGGGGCCCGGAAGGGCAGCAGGGAGGGTACTTTGGGGGCAAATGACGTGTTGGGTCTTGAAGGCTACTAGGAAAACCAGCTGGAGACTCTACCTCACTCCACGTGAGATCAAGTGCAGCTGAGCAGCTGTGTGTCTTCAGGCACATCACGCCGCCTCTCTGCACCTGCCGTTTCTCTTCTAGCCCCAGCCTACCAGAGCAGCAGTGGCATCGCCGGGCAGCTCGGGAGAATGAAAATTCCCACCTGCTGCTCCTGACCTGCTGGGGCACCCGGGGTGGGCACAACACAAAGCTTGTCTATCATGAGCTGAAACCTCAGAAACTGCAAGCCAAAACAAACCTTTCCTCTTTACAAACCATTTGGGGTATTTTGGTGTAGTGTGGAAAGCTGACCAACACACATGTTCCAGTTTGCAAGCCGCTGCCTTAGAGGGTTGCAGAGGGCAATGTGAGGCAGTGCCGGGAAAGCAGTCAGCACAGTGAAGCACCCAGGGACTCCGAGGTCCCCTCTCTATGCACAGATGACAAAGCTGCAAAGGGCCCGGCTGGCAGAGTGTCCCTCCCTCCTTTCCTCTCTCCCTGAGGTGTATCTGGGCTGCAGGAGGACACCTCCCTGTGCCCGCCTCTCCTGGAGAGATGGGCAGGGCTGGGCCAGGACCGTGAAGTCCCCTGACACAGACACTGGCATGCAGGGTGGGAGCGACAGCTTCTGAGTCTCCACCGTGGACCAGAGATGCCGGAAAGGGGCAGTCTGACGTCCAAGGCGGGACCCGAGCGCTGTTGCCAAAGTTGAGGAGAGCAGAGGGTTGCCAGCCACCACCAAGGTGGGCGAGAGGCAGGAGGGATGCCCCAGGAGCCTGCGGAGAGGGCAGGGCCTGGCCAACAGCTGGATCTCGGAGTCCTGGCCTCCGTGTCTTAGTCACTTTCTTTATCGCTGGGACACAGTACCAGAAACTCACAACCTAAAGCAGGAGGATTTATTTGGCTCACGATTCAGTCCACGGTCGGCTGGCTCCAAGGCAGGAGCAGCACGGTGAGAGGGGCTGGGTGGGAGAAAGCTGCTCACGTCATGGTGTCCAGGAAGCAGAGAGCCAAGGGAGGCACCGAGCAGGGAGAGAAACTCTTCCTGGCCACGCGCCCAGTGACCCGCCTCCAGCCCGACCCACTTCCTAGCAGCAGGTCAGCTGCAGCCCACATCCAATGACCTTCCCAAGGCCCCACCTCTGAGTGTGCTAGTTTTGGGAGTCGCTCTTGATCTAAACCATAACACTCCAGGGCTGGGAGATGACACATTTCTGTTGTTTAAAGCCACTCAGGTTGCGGTACTTTGTCCATCCACGGAAGTGGTGGCAGATTTTGTTTCAGTCTTCGAGGACCCCTGTGAGGAGGGTGTGGGACCCCTCTTGACGTGGACAAGGAGGTCAAGGCTCAGAAAGGTGAAGTGTTCAAACAGTGCTAGCTCCATGGGCGACTGAGCAAGCAGCCTGGCTGCTCTCTCCTCGGTCATCTTAAGCACTAACAATGCCCTACGACCGGTCACCCCCAGAGTTCCTGGGACAGGGACCCTGCTCTCAACTCACGCCTTCCTGCTCCCAAGGTTCTGCTCAGGGGCCCTGAACAGGGTCTGTCAGGTTGCATCATTGAAGAATGAGGCCCAGGTGCTGTGGTCTCAACCAGGAATGTCGCCCAAAGTCATGTGTTGAAGGTTTGGTCCCAGCCATAGCTGTATTGGATGGTGGTGGAAACTGCAGGAGGTGGGGCCTAGTGGGGGGGGGGCATGGCCTTGAAGGAAATGCTGGACCCCAACCCTTTCCTCTCTCTCTCTCTCTCTCTCTCTGCTTCCTGGCTGTCAGGAAGTGAATAGCCTCCATCACGGTCCCTGCCATCATGTCCTGTGGCACCACAGGCCCAAAGCAGCAGATCCATGTGGCCATGGACTAAAACCTCTGGCACTGAGAGGCCAAACTTTCTCCTTAGAAGTTGATTTATCTCCGCTCCTTGTCACCTTTGTAGTATGGATGGACGCTGATGAACACTTTAGGCCGGAGGAACTGTACTCCTCCAGATGGTTTAGCATCTAACTACCCAAAGTGCAGCACCTAGACCAGCTGCATCGGCCTCACCTGGAAACTGGTGGGAAGGGGTGGAATCCGGGGCTCCCAGACCTCCTGAGTCAGAGACCCCGACTGTTCCCTGGAGTCTGACAGGCGCCTGTTCAGCCTGGCCGGCACAGCCATGTCCCCTTGGCACCAGGAATGGCAGGGCAAGAGTCAAGGCTCTGTCCTCTCCCGGCGGAGTCCTGGGCTGACTCCTGGCTTTGCCTCCGGTAGGCTGCGTCACTTCCGGTAAGCTGCTCAACCTCTGTGCAGCCGTGAATGCTCAATGTGTCTATTTAGGTGACTGCTGAGAGCCCCAAAGTGGGGCTTTCTTTCATGGGGCAGAGGCAGAGCTGGAGGTGTTCCTGGGACTTGGGAGGTGCCTGAAGGTCCACCCGCACTGTCACTATGGCTGCCCCACTGCACATTCTCCCGCCCTGTGTCCAGTGTGGTTTCTGACAGCCTGGGTGCAGGGTGCAGGCCCAGGCTGCTGCCTCTGCTCCCTGCTGCCCCTCCCCTTCCTCCCCCACAGCCGCCCCTTTCTCTTCTTCCTCTCTCTGGTGCCTGTCTGTGTCTGTTTCTGTCCCTTCTCATTTCTCACCATGGAAACTGATTTCAATTCTAACCTCACCCAAATGATTACAAATAGCAGCAGAAAAACCACAGGCCTGGAATTTGGGCTCAGCCATTGGCCCAGTTAGAAGCTTTGTTTCCTTCCTCTGGGATGGGGCTGGGTACCCCTTTGCAGTCCCCAAGAGGAGCATCCTACAACACTCTCTTTTTCCCAGCCTGAGTCCCTGGGGAGAGGGGAAGGATGCGCCAAGGTCCTGTGGCCAGAGGGCCTTGTGGGTTGAGCTGTCTCTGAGGACTGGGACCCTTGACCCAGGCTCCCCAGCTGTACTTCATCTTCTGGGGCCCCTGGTGCCCCACAGCAGAGGGCTCAGGGTGGCTGGAGCAGGGATCAGGGGAGGGCTCACCCTTCAAAACCTGTTTGGTTTCCTCTCTGGACCACATTATGTGTGTGTGTTTTGAGGGGTACTCAGCTTAACCTGCCTTCTTTCATCACCTGGAACTTTCTCTCCCCATCCTTCATTCTGCCACCGGAGACCCAGTGTCATTTCAGGCCTTTAGAGAGCAGCTTCCACCTCCTTCCAGCGCTCAGGCATGAGGGCCACCAGATTAAGCTTTGCAAAGCGGGATAAACTTACACTGTTAAAAGGCTTCATTAAAGAGTCACCAGGGAAGGGAGTGTCCTGTTTCTTGCCCCTGCCCCAGTCTTAAAAATGAATGTTTTATTCTAATCTATCACCCAGTCTTGCTTTGCAGACTCCAATGCTATTGTCGAATACCCTCGTTTGAACAGTCAGGTACACTCACACACATCACAGTCACAGTCATGCACGTGCACACACACACACACACACACACACACACACACACACACCATCTGCCTGCACACACACGCAGCCCTGGACTCACACAATCCAGTAGCACAAGTGTATGCTCACACTCAAACACATACATTTGTGCACATTCATGCCCACAACAATGCAGACATACATGTCCACATGTCCCTGTGCACGCACAGGCTCACCCACAGCACTGTCCGGCTCCCCAGGGTGGCTAAGGCCACAAGGGATGCCCAGCAGTCTGGGGAGCTGCTTCCCTGCTCCAGTCTACACAGGAAGCCCCTTGGGAAGGGGTGGCTGAGACTCACTGCGGCCACCGGAGTCCCGGCTGGGTCGTCCGGTTCTGAGGCGCTGTAGGAGAAGCTGGAAACTTCTATTTATAATGCCGGTCATCAGTTCAGCCCACAGCCACAGCGATCCCTCTGTAGGCAAGCTCTGTCCATGGAGCAGCCAATTGAAGGCCTTTGCTTTTCACACAGTACTGAGAATGGAACCCAGCAAGTTTCCTCCCACGGAGCCACAGCCCTGGCCCTTTTTCAATTTCATTTTGAGACACAATCTTATTAAATTGCCCAGGCTGGCCTTGAACTTGCAATCCCCTTGCCTCAGCCTCCCGAATACCTGGAATTGCATCACCATGCCCAGCCAATTCAGGACCTCTTGGCTGGGCAGCGGGCCAGTTCACAGGCAGGGAAACTGAGATTCAGAAAGGACAAAGGTGTTTCCATGAATGCTGAGGCAGTTATTGACACAACAGGTAACAGAGCCAAGATCTTTTAGGATTTCTCAACAACTTGAACCTCGTAAATCTAGATTATTCACCAAAGAAAAGTTAATCGAAGCAGTCACCTCAATTAACCCACAGTGAGTACTGCATCAACTCAGAAGTCACCCAGACCGCCCGTCTCGAGGGTTCTTTTTGCAATTGTCCTTAGCTCTGGTCTCTCTGCCCGCAAGAGTGACAGTTTGGAAACGCACGGTGTTGTCTAAGTGCCATTGTAGCTGTGTTAAGAGGTCGGGGCTGAGGGAGGTGCTGGGGTCATGAGGCATTTTTAGCATGAAATAGACTCATGTTCTTGTGCAGAAATAGATTAATGCTCTTATGCAGCAGTGGGCTAGTGACTGTGGGAATGGGTTAATGATTACAAGGATGAGTTCAGAGCTGGTCCTGGTAATCCTAACTGTTCAGGAGGCTGAGGCAGGAGGATCACAAGTTCGAGGCCAGCCTGGGAAACTTGGTTATGTATTTTTTTAAATTCTTCAGCCTGCCACTGTGGAATAACACAGAATGAAGGCTGTCACCAGATGCCACTGCCATGCTCTCGGACCCCCTGGCTTCCAGAGCCATGTGCCGAAAGAATATCAGTTCTTTATATATTATCCCGCCTCTGGTAGTCTGTTATAGTAGCAGAATACAGGCTGAGTGGAGGAGAGTCATTTCTTGTCTTTCCTGGGTGGATGAGGACATGCAACTGTGAGCAGCAATGACTCGTGTCCCTTCTAGGTGACAGTGAAGACCTGTTGTAAGAGTCTCCAGAATGCCTTTTCCCTATAGGCTTGGTGACCAGAAATATTTGAGAAGTGGCTGCTCCATCAGTCTAGTCCTGAGTGATGAGGGAGGCCCCCACAGGGAGCCAAGGCAGATGTACAGCATGAACAAGAAAGTAGATGTTTGCTGTCTTAAGCATGGAGATTGAGGGACTGCTTGTTACTGCAGCATAACCTATCCTATACTGAGTGATGCAATTTTTTTTAAAGTAAACATTTTGAGAGCAGTTTGGCTTTACTAAATTTGAAAGGAAGGTGCAGAGATATTCCATATACTCTTGTCCCCACATATCATGGCCTCCCCCATTACCAAAAACCTTCACCTAAGCGGTACAATTGAGGACCCTTCCTTGACATGTGATTATCACCCTAAATCAACATTGTACACTAGAGTTCACTCCTGGTATTGTATGTCTTTCACGTAATAAAAAAATGCATAACATAAAAATGACGTGTATCCACCACTGTAGCACCCTGCAGACTATGAGGGATCTAGTCATCTCTCCCTTCCCCTACCACCCCATCCTTCGGCTCTCTCCATAGTTTTGCCTTTTCCAGAATGTTCTCGAGTTGGAATCATGCAGTATTAGCCTTTTTGGACTGGCTTCTTTTACGTGACAATGTGCATTTAAATTTTCTTGTGTCTTTTTATGGCTCATTTCTTTTCAGTGCTGAATAACATCCCATTGTCTGGATGTCCTGTATCTTATTTATTCATTCACCCACTGAGAGACATTTTACTTGATTTCATGTTTTGGCAGTTATGAATACAGCTGTTCTAAGCATCCCGTGCAGGGTTTGTGTGTATGTAAACTTCCAGATCCTTTGGGTAAATACCAAGAAGCATGATGGTTGGATCACATGGTAGGAGTTTGTTTAATTGTATAAGAAATGCCCAAACTGTTTTGGTGAGTGGGTGTGCCGTTTTGCCTTCCCACAGGCATGAAAGACAGTTTCTGTTGCTCCACACCCTCTCTGACATACAGCATTCTCAGTGTTCTGAGGGATGTCATTGCTGGTTTAATGTGCCTTTCCTCATGACCCATGTTGCAGACATGTTTTCATATGCTTTTTGGCCATCTGTATATCTTGTTTGGTGAAATGTCTGTTATGGCCTTTGACTCATTTTTAAATCAAGTTATTTATATTCTCATTACTGGTTTTAATAGTTCTTTGTATGTTTTGTGTAATAGCCTTTTAGTAGGTATGTCCTTTGCAAATATTTTCTCCCAGTGATTTGTCTTTTCACTGTCTTTGCATCGCTTTGCATCATCTATGTAGCCCATGCAAGCCTTGAACTTGGCCTGATCCTCCTGCCTTGGCCTCCCAAGTGCTAGGATTACAGGCCTGAGCCACCGAGCCTTGCTTTGAAGCATCTTTTGCAGAGTATAAATTTTTAATTTTGATGAAGTCTAGCTTAACAATCCTTTTTTCCACTAATCATGTCTTCGATGTGATCTAAAAAGTCATCATTGAAGCCAAGATTACCTGGGTTTTTCTCCCAAGTTTTCTTCTAGGAAATGTAAAGTTTGGGGCTGTGCACTTAAGGCTGTGATAAATTTGGAATAAGTTTCATGCACTGGGTAGGGTTTGTGTCTAAATCATTATTTTTTTCTTCTTTTGCACGTTTTTATCCACTCATCCCAGAGCCGTTTGTGATCGAGACCATCTCCTCTCTCTGGCACCCTCCACTGTCAAGGTCAGTTGACTGTATCTGTGTGGGGTCCATCTCCAGGCTCGCTATTCTGTCCTGCTGATCCGTCTGTTCTGTGGCCAGCCCACCCTACGCCACACCAAAGCCGGTCTAATGACTATGGCTCGATGGCGAGTTTGAAGTTGGTAGTATCTGTCCTCCAGCCTTGTTCTACTTTAATATTGTGCTGGCCAGTCTGTGTCTTTTGTCTCTCTATTTACACTTTAGAATCAGTTTGTTGATATCTGTACAGGGATTTGCTGAGATTGCATTGAATCTGTAGATTAAATTGGGAACAGCTGGCGCCTTCATACTATTGAGTCTTCTGACCCACACACAAAGAGCATCTTTCCATTTACCGAGTTCTTTTTTACTTCTTTCATCAGCATTTTAGAGTTTTCCCCACACAGAGCTTGAATGTGTTTTCTTAGATTTATACCCGCATATTTCATTCTGGGGGATGATAATGTAAACAGTACTATGGCTTTAATTTCAAATTCCACCTGTTCGTTTCTGGCTTTGAGGATAACAATTGACTTTTTCAATATTAAGTTTATATCCTATACCCTTCTTCTGATTGCTGATTAGTTTCAGGAGGAGAGTGTGTGTGTGTGTGTGCGTGTGCGTGCGTGTGTGTGTGCTAATACACTTTTAAAATACCCATCCCTCACTCTTGTAATGTAGGAAGAGAGTGTGGCTGCTTTATTAACTGTTGGTTTCTAGAATGACAGTTTTGATCTCGTCACTTAGTAAATGGTATTAATGAGTAGATGCATAAAAACAACGTAGTGACTGACAGTACAGGCTTTCAAAACAAGACCGATCCTGAGTGGAAAGCCAGCTCCATCCCGCAGTGTGACTTGAAGCAGGTCCCAACCTGCCTGAGCCTCGCTGTCCTGTGCGGTGGGGATGCGGGAGCGTGCCGTGACTGGGTGCTGCATGGAGGTGCTTCAGGAAGATCACTCACGTTGTGCTCTCTGCACGGTCCCTTGGCTGGCTCAGTCCTCCTGCACAGGAGCTGAGGATATTCTCAGGAATGCAGTTAGTGTAAATAATGCAGCCAAGGTAGGTTGTTCTCGGCAGCTCTCCAGGTGCGTGTCACGATGCCCCTTCTAGGGCCCTCACCCGGCAGAGCTCAGCTCAGCACCCTTTAATCTACATTTTACACAAGCTCCCAGGTTGTGTGGATGCAGTGGCTGTGCTTGGAGGAAGCTGGCCTCGGTTTCCCCTGGGGAGATTGTAGGTCGTTCAGGGACTGTGGGGCATTTCCCGGGGCCTCCTGATTTCTTCGTGATTATACAGATGTACCAAAAGTGTTCAGTTTTTCCCGCCTACCGAGAGGTCCTATCAAGTGGTCCACGGGCCTCGGCTCACAGCAGCCCCGAGGAAGTGGTCACCAGCCCCTTTCTCGGGAGAGGAGGCAAGCTAGGAGAAGAGTGGGGTCCGCCTAAGCATGCCAGCCGGGGTGATGGGGACCCAGCCGGCATGTGCTGTTGGTGCGGATGAGGAGGCCCTGTGGCACCCCAGGGGAGTCCGGGTGGGAGGGGCGAGTCCAGGTGAAACAGGGTGCAGTTCAGTCTAAACACTGATATTTACTTTTAAAAATAGCTTTATCAAAACATGATCAGCTATAATAAAATATATGCATTTAAATGTGCAGTTTCTAGTTTTGACAAATATAAACACTCACCTAACCTTAACTATAGCCAAAATCATGCCCACATTTGTCTTTGTCTTTGCTTCCGCTGCCACAGACAAGGAAAGCGCCACAGACAAGGTGGAAACAACAGAAATGTGAAATATGCTTCCACACAGTTCTGGAGGAGGGAAGGCTAAGATCAAGACGCCAGGGGCTGCCTCCTGGGGAGAACTCAATTCCACGCTTGCAGATGGTGCTTTCTAGCTGTAAGCAAGCGCAGCCTCTACTTGAGACCAAACCTCCACCACCCTGCTCCTGCACTGGGGGTAGAGTCCAGGGCCTTTACCACTGAGCTACATCCCCAGTCTTTCCATTTTATAGATTTGAGACAGGGTCTCACTAAGTTGCCCGGGCTGGCTTTGCACTTACGACCCTTCTGCCTCAGCCTCTTGAGTAGCTAGGATTACAGACATGTACCACAATGCCCAGCTTCTTCTAAGGATGCCTGATGATTTTATTTAACCTTAATCACCTCCCAAAAGCCACCTAAGGGTTTAGGGGCTCCAGTCTATGAATTGGGGTGGGCACAATTTGGTCCGTGGCAATATGCGACTTTTGGAACCTGCCTACCCAAGTGTAGGAAGAAATCTTCAGCCACAAAAGTTTATTGTGAAATTTTTATCACATGAGCAATCAAGAACACTTAAATACCTAACCACAGGAGACAGGCTAAATAAATGATGCTGCATATATACAGTGAAATATGGATTGCAAACCCACACGGAGAAAAGTCTCTGACACTTAGCAAGCACTTAATAAACAAGGTAAGGAGCTGTGCTTGCAAAGAGGCACTGAGGATGTGGATAAATGCTGAAGGAAGAGTATTAGGTGGAAAAAGTAGGCTTTAAGATACCATTAAGATCCTGATCCTGGCACATACACAGGTAAATAAACATGTGGAGAAAAATCTAGGAAAAAACAGTTTTATCAGAAGTTGTCTTGGTGTGAAGGTTTTGATAGAAATTATGTGTTGCTTTAAATATCTTTCTTTGGTTTCCGGATTCTTTAAAATGAGCACACACTACTTTTACGGTGAAAAAAACTTTTGTCAAATGTATTTGCCCATCAGAAGCAGTGCTGGAAAACCCATTGTGCAGACGAGAGGAGAGACAGCCGGCGGACTGAGGTTCATGGAATGGCCACGGACAGCGGGAAGAATAAGACTGATGTACTTCTGAATCGCAGGTTCAAAGGATGGGTAGTTCTGGGCAATTCGCTTGGAGTTCTCTGGCCGTGGTTTCTACATCTGGACAATGGGCATCATAATGGGCATCTGGGAGTGTGCTTGGAGCATTCACTGAATGTGGTTTCTTCCTGCTGCATCTTCCCTGCTTCCTCTCTTTCATTCACAGAGGAACCTGGGCGCCGACAGTGGAATGTGTGTGGAACTCTGAGGTCAAAGGACCCTGGACGGCGCAGACCCCTGGGAAGAGGCAGGGAAGAGACAGCAGCATTTGTAAAGGTCCTGGGGTAGACTTGGCCTCCGTGTGGTGAGACAAGTTCCAGGTGCAGTGAGCGGGACGAAGACAGGAAGGCGGCACATGGAGATGGCGAAGGGATGGGGCGGGAACCATCTCCCAGAGGGCTTTGTGGGGGTGGAGCGAT
>PVJO010016029.1:0-43257 GCA_004026905.1 Hystrix cristata | reverse complement strand
GTTCAGGGTTTTTATATCTTTTTGGTTCAGTGTTGGTAATTCATAATGTATTTAGGAATCTATCCATTTTTTTGTGGATTCTCCAATTTATTGGAATATTGGTTTTCAAAGTAGTTGATAATCTGCTGAATTTTGACAGTGTCCATTGTGATTTTGCCTTTTTCCTTTCTAAATGAATTGATATGGGTCTTTTTTTTTTCTTCTAAGATTGGCTAAGGGCTTGTCTGTTTCATTTATTCTTTGATAGAACCAGCTCTTTGATTCATTGATTCTTTGTATTTTTTTGGTCTCAATTTCATTAATTTTTGCTCTGATCTTTATAATTTCCTTCCTTGTCCTAGCTTTGGATTTGGGTTGCTTCTGTTTTTCTAGGACCTTTGAGGTGTGTCAGTAAGTTATTTATATTTGAGTTCACTCTGGTTTTCTGATGTGGGCATTCACAACTATAAATTTCCCTCCTAGGATTGATTTCATTGTGTCCCATAGGTTCTGGATTTTTTAATTGTCCTTATTGTTTGATTCTGATAACTAATCTCTCCCTTGAGTTCTTCTGTGACCCATTGATTAATATCCATGCATTTGTATACTTTTAAAAATCTTTTTTATCATTATTTTCATGTTTTTTTAACCAAGAACATGTATTGGTACATTGTATACATAATGATCATGTTCAACATGGTTATTTTGTACCTGTACATGATATATCTTGGTTTTCCCCCCTCTTACCCATCCCTCCCTTCTGTTCACCCACCTGTCCCTGTTTGCGGCATATTTGCATACATTTTGTGGTTTCTTTTCCCATTGATTTCTAAATTCATTGCGCTATGATCAGATAATATGCATGATATAATTTCAATTCTTTTGTATTTGCTTAAGCATGCTTTGTGGCCTAATGTCCTCTATTTTGGAGAAAGTCCTATGTGCTGCTGAAAATAATGTATATTCTTTGTTGTTGGATAGAACACTCTATAGGTATCTGTTAAATCCAGTTGTTCAAATGTTTGGTTCAACTTTGATATTTCTTTGTTGACTTTTTGTTTAGTTGATCTATTTGTGATAATGGGGAATCAAGATCCCCCACTGCAATTGTGTTGATGTTTATCTGATATTTTATGTCCAGTAGTGTTTATTTTATGAAGTTGGGTGTACTAGTATTTGGTACATATATGTTTATAGTTCCTATCTCTTCTTACTGAATTATTCCCTTAACTGCTATGTGGTGACCTGCTTTACGATCAATTTTCGCTTGAAATCCACTTTGTCTGAAAATAGGATAGGAACTCCTGCTTTTTGGAGGGCGTCTGCTGCATGGAATATTGTTTTCCATCTTTGATTGTTAGTCTATGAATTTCTTTTTGGACTGAATGTGTTTCTTCTATACAGCATACTGTTAGGGTTTTTTCTTTTTTTTTCCCCCACAGTCTGCCAATCTGTGTCTTTTGACTGGAGAGGTGAGATGGTTCCCACTGAGAGTTACTACTGAACAATACTGGCTAGTTCCTGTCACTGCATTATTTTCCTCTTGCTGATCTTGTTTTTTTCTGGATCTGTTTAACTGCTCACCCTACCTGGTGTATTCATTCTATTAGCTTTTTGGCATTGTTGGCCTCATGTCTCTTTCTGGTATATCCTTGATTTGGTGGTCATGAATTTCTTAAGGTGCTCTTTGTCATGAGGTAATCTTGTTACTCCATCAATTTTGAGAGAAAGTTTTGCAGGACATACCAGTTTGGGTTGTAATGTATTTTCTTTCAGGTCTTGTGAAACACTTCTCTCCAGACTCTCCTGGTCTTTGAGGTTTGTGTTGAGAAGTCTGCTCTGATTCTAATGGGTTTATCTTCATAAATGATTTGTTGTTTTTCTGTAAAAGCTATTAAGATTGTGTACTTGTTTTGGACTTCTGGGATTTAGACTATAGTACATCATTTAGAAGTTCTTTTTGATGGTGGCTATTTGAGATTCTTTATGCTTTGCTTTATGTTTAATTCTTTCCTCATGCTTCAAAAGTTTTCTGCTATTGTTTCTATAAATAGGCTTTTCATGCCATTTGTGCTGTCTTTTGATTTTTCACTAATTCTCCTTATTTTTAGTCTTCTTTTTATCATCTAGAAGTTGTTGGAACTATTTTCCATGTTCTCCTGCTGTTTTTAAGATATCTCTAAGTATACAGTCTTGTGCATCAGTCCTGTCTTCTAGTTCTAACGTTTTTGTCCTTACACTGATCACTTACGCTGACCATACTTTCCATATAATTTTTAATCTCCTCCAGTTTTGTTTGTTACCTTTTCATGAACTCTTAATTCTTTGCTAAACTGGCGATTCATGTTTTGTATTGTTTTCTTGAACTCACCTAGCCTTTTATTAATGTCCTTTGTGAGCTCACTGATAATTTTTTTCACTAAGTCTATTTTTTATTATTTTAAACAATTTTTTATTAGAACATGTTTGCGGTACATGCAATTTACAGTCATCTTGAGGAATGGGTACATGTACTTAATACATCTTTTTTTTAAATTTCTTTTCCTGCTTTCCCCACTCCCTCCCTTTTCCTCTAATTTCCCTCTCCCCATTTTCATTCTTGTTGCTATTATTAATCTTAGTTCATGTTCATGGCATATAATGTTTATATTCATTGAGGTTATTAGGTTCCTGTACCTGGCATATCTTTAGTCTGCTTATTTTCCCTTACCCTCATTCTTGATCTCTTGGAGTCCTTCGCATTTGCAAGAGATCCATCCCCTTGTCTCCTTCTATCCATCCTTTATTATTCTCTTTTTACTTGGCCTTGCTCAAATGAGAGATACCGTACAGTATTTAAGCTTGTGTGTCTGATTTATTTCACTCAACATTATATTTTCTAGGTGCATCCATTTTCCTGCAAATGTCTCAAATTTGTCCTTCTTTATCGCTGGTAATATTACATAGATACCATATTTTCTTTATCCAGTCAGTTGTTAATGGGTATACAGGCTGTTTCCAGGATTTAGCTATTATTAGTTGTGCTGCTATAAACATTGGTATGCTTGTATCACTGTAATATGTCTTAAGATCTTTGGAAAAGATACCTAGAAGGGGGATAGCTGGGTTATATGAAATTTCTAATCTTAGTTCTTTGAGAAGTCTCCATACTGATTTCCATAATGGTTGTACTAGTTTTTACATTCCCACCAACAATGTAGGAGGGTTCCTTTTTTACCACATACAGTCCCAATCAAAATACTAAGAGCATACTTTACAGATTTAGAGAAAGCAGTCCTAAAATTTATATGGAACCAGAAGAGACTCGGAGTAGCCAAAGCAATTTTGGGCAACAAGAGCAAAGCAGTAGGTATTACAATACCTGACTTTAAGCTATGCTACAAAGCAATCATGGTAAAAACATCATGGTACTGGAACAAAAATAGATATGTGAATCAGTGGAGCAGAATAGAAGATACAGAAATATCCCCAGGCATGTTCAGCTATTGATCGTTGACAAAGCAGCCAAAAGCATATGTTGCAGAAAAGACAGCCTATTCAATAAGTGTTGCTGGGAAGATTGAAACTGGACCCGTGTCTCTCACTTTGTGCTAGATTAAAATCAAATAGATGGAAGATCTAAACTTTAAAATGGAAACACTGAACGTAATGGAAGATAAAATAGGTAAAACACTTGTAGTTATAGATAGAGGAAAGGATTTTCTAAACAGAACCACAATTGCACAGGAAATAACAGCAAGAATCAACAATTGGTATTACATCAAATTTAAAGAGTTTTGTACAGCAGAAGTGTCAATTAGCAGAGTGAAGAGACAACCTACAGAATGGGAAAAAATTTTTGCCACTTAAATTAGACCATCCGAGACAAAAGACCCAGTCAAAAAATGGGCAATTCTAATAACAGACACTTCACAGAGGAACAAGTACAGATGGCCAAGAAATATATGAAAAAAATTTTCAGCATCTCTGACCATTATAGAAGTGCAAATTAAAACAACACTAAGATTCCATCTTACTCCAGAAAGAATGGCAATCATCAAGAAATTAAAAAAAAGTCTGTTATCTGTTTAGTTATATCATCTTTGATCACACTGAGTGCCTTATTGATTTCTTCTTTGGTCTACTTTTATCATTTCGTATAATTCAATTGTTTCTCTTTTGATTTTACCTCCATTGATACCCCATGGATCAACATTGTGGAAGCTGGGAATTTTTGGAGGTATTTTGTTGGCTTGTTTTGTCATGTTTCTGTTTTTTTTTCTCATGTGTGCTGAGAATTACATGTTGATTATAGGGACTTTGTTGCTAGTCTGGAGATCTCTTTAGTGTCTGCTTTCTGCTAATGTGCTCTGGGCATGGCTGACTATAAACCTTTGTCTGTGTCACAAGATCTGACCACTTCTGTTAATTTGGGTAGAAAAGCATGCAGTGTAATTGGTCTAGCACTCAGTTATCTAGAAATGAACTGCAGTATTGTTGATAACACAAATACAAACCGGATGTTGTCATATAATAAAATCCTATTAATGACAAATATGCCACCCTGGCAATAGCAATGAAATCAGCAACAGTAATAGAGTCAAAAGATGAACTGGATGGTGATATACCATAAGACTCAGTAAAAGCTACTGCTTTACCAGCCTTAATTCTTAAAGAGAGATCTATAATTATAATATAGACACAAAAACAAACTAAATAGTAACATACAGTAAATGTCTAGTAAATGGATTGACCCTTCCACCATTAACAATAGAAAAAAATTCTATAATAGTAGTATAGAATCAGCTAAATAGCTAAAGATTAATAAAGCCTGATAGTAATACTAGTAAAGATGCAGGGGGTGGGGAAGTGCAAAATGAACGAATTTTTTTTTTTTTGTGGTGGACAACGAACTCAGGGCCTTGTGCTTGCTAGGCAAGTGCTCTACCACTTGAGCTAAATCCCCAACCCCAAAAGAAGTAAAATTTAATAAAGATGATGAAAGGAAGAGAGAAACATGAGATAAAGGATCCTATTAAGGAATATAAGAAAGTTAATAGATAAAAGGAACAGAAAAGAACAAACAAGAACAAGAAGAAAAAAGAATAAGCAGATTGCAAAGTGAAGAAATAAAAAAAGAAAAATACCCCCCCAACCAATGAAAAAAAGAGAAGTGAATTAAAAAAAAAATCCTCTATGTTTTGGATGAGTGGTTTTTTTCAGGGCCTGTAGTATTGGAATCTACCAGATGTGAAGGAGGGACAGTGAGTAACCAGTAGACAGATTTTGTCTACACTCATATTTTTGTTTGTGAATGCTAAATCCTGCCCCTCCTTTCTTGCTGGGTGTGGTCAGTCAGTGGTGCCCGCTCTACGGCTGTATGTGCTCCAGTCAACTCCCAGTTTCCATGTCCCTTTGTGCGCCCCAAGTCCTGGCTTTCTCCTCCTATCTTTATGGCCTGTGGGTTTGTGTTGGTGCTTCTGCTCCAGAGGTACTTGCGTCCTTGTACCTCAGGCTGTGGCAACTGTCCAGGCTGAGGCATTTCCCTGAGCACATTGGCAAATGGGGAAAGGAAAGGAAAAAATCCCTGAGCTGTATTGGGTGGAGGCAGTAGGGTGGGCCTAGGGGTTAAGTAGTCTCCTGGTTTTAAGGCCAGTGCTTTCTCTGACCCAGACCCCTGTGGAAACCACACAGGACTGACTTGGCTTTTCATTATTGGAGGGCAGGACCCTTGTGTCCTTCTCAGTCTGAGCTTAACCTTCTGAGGGCTTCTTTGTGGCCTGCACCCTCTCTGCAACTTTCTCTTATGGCTGTCTCCCACTCAGTTACCATGGAAGGATGACCCCAGCAGCCCTGAATTGTAGTTGTTCCATTGTGGTTCTGTAGTTCAGTCTTAAGCAATTAACCCTTTCCCCAGATGACTCCTGATTAAACACTCAAATATGGTGGGTGCTACACTGGATTTCTTCTCTAACTCTAGCCTACCATGCCAAAGTAGTCACTTTTGGACTAGTGTTAGTAGTCACTAACACTCCACACTGTTTTTGCAGTTTACGTACTCCGGGCTAGTGCTGTCAGCTTGGTCTGTTTTTTTCCAGGAGCTGCTGACCCTCTCTGCTCCTTACTTTATGTTAGCAGAAACAGATCCTCCTCCCTGGGAGTTGGCCTTAGCTTTCCAGGCTGCTTCATTCTTTTCTCCATGTTGTGTTCTATTTTTCCAGCTTCTCTGTAGTTTCTAGTTTTCCTGTCGGCTCCCTCCTGATCCCCAGAGATCTACCTTTTTTCTTCATCAAGTTGTTTTCCATGTGTCTCAATTCCAGCTCGTGGAGAGGCAGGGTCTGAGCTTTTCCATGTTTAATCTCATCTTTGGTTTTTCAAAGTTACAGATTTCTAAAAACTGTGTTGTTATTTTTTAAATTCCTGAAGAAATTTTATTTTCTCCCTGAAATTTCTATGTAAATCCTTAGTTTTCTGAAATGTTTTGAATAACTCTGGCAGAAAATGGCTTCTTAAATGCCCAAGTCTCATGAAGTTGTTGAGCATTTCTAGGGAAAGGATCGTAGCTGATAATTGTTGGTTACTTACTGTATATTTATAAGCATTATTTTATTTAAACCTGCCATTATTCCATGAATAGGTACTTTATTATCATCGCCAGTGTATTATTGTGAACCTGATTTACAGCTGAGGAAATTGAAGCTTAGCAAGTTTGTGATTTTTACAAAGTCACCTGAACAAGAAAGTGGCAGAGCCAGAATTTGAACCCAGATCTCCTCAATTTCAGTATTCTTTCTTGTATTCAGTCTGTTCTGTTACTTCAAACACACACTTATTTAGTCTTATTTGGCATAGTTCAGTGGATTGTATGGGTATATTTTGCTCTACATCTATATAACCTAATATTATCTGTCTGTTAAATAAAGATCCTCGAATATAATGAAATAAATATTACTATTTTAAGTATAATTTTAAAAATTTACTGACAGGAGCACCACACTGAAATTATGATTTCAGTCAATAGGAAAGTGTAGATTAGTTTACCTTTCTTTATACAAAGAATTTCAGGGACACTGTTGAAGTGTTTGACATTAACCACTGATTTGGTAGCTTCATTTGTGGTTCTATGCTTTTTAGTCTATGGATTTGTAACACAAACTTCTCCATCCCTATTGATGCATACCAAGTGTTTTTGTATACTGTGGTTTCTACCAGTGGTTTTGCTACATTGTTTGAAATTGATCCATCTATATTATGGATCTGTTGAATTTAATCATGATCACTAGCAGCTGCTTGGAGAAATCAAAGGAATCTTTTAAATTAATTTTTTTCCTTAAATATGAGGAAACTGACCGGTAATGTGGGATCACAATGGAAGAGAGTAACACTTAGAAGTGTCCTAAATGAAAAGATTTCTTGTATTTGGGTGTGGTGGCTCATCCCTGTAATCTCAGCACTATTGATGCAGGAGGGTATGGGGCATTCGGAGAGGACATGTCTTTATTTACAGGGGCGGGGGGGGGTGAATTGCAGAAGCAAATTTTAGGGCATTAAATAGGAGGTTTATTTAAGTAACGAGAGGGAGACTGGTTTTGCCAGCTGAATGAAATGACCAGCCGCTGCCACAATTAGAGAATCTAAAAAGGAGTGGGAGGCAAGGGAGCTGAAGATGGAGCATGGGTCAGGGCTCAGAGGGCAGAGGGGGCTGGGAGAGCAAGAGGGCAAGAGCGTAGAGCACAAGAGCAAGCTCGCGGTGCCATTCGCATTCATCTGGATTCTGTTCTCGTGAGAGTTTCTCAGTCCTCTGTGACTCCCCCTGGGTCATTTTCATCTTCCCAACCAGGTCAAGCCACACCCTGTTCCTAACTCATTATGGGAGGCTGAGCCAGGAGGATCATAAGTTTGAGCCCAGCCTGGACAACTTAGCAACATAGTGAAACCCTGTCTCAAAATAAAAAATGAGAAAAGGGTTGGGGATGTACCTCTGTGGAAACCCTGGGTTCAGTTGTGTTAGTGAAATAATTTCTGTAATATTTTATGTGTAGTTTTATTAACAACATTCTCTTTAAGAGATGCTTTCTTCCACTGAGACCTGGAGCCATGCAACTAAGATTTTGTATATTAGAATGGTATTTGACTACACTTTCAAGAAATTATTCTTTATTCAGCTTGAAGAATAAATGTGATCTTTTTTACTCCCAAGTTTATTGAGGTCTAATTGAAGGAAAAGTTTAAATATTTTAGGAGTAAATTTAATGATGTTATTTACATATAAATTGTGAAATATTCACAGTCAAACCAATTACCATACCCATCACCTCACATAATTTGCCATTTCTTTTTTTGATGAGCACTCTTAAGTCTACCTTGTTAACAGATTTCAAATGTACAATATAGTATTGTTAACTATAGTCACCTTGCTTATGTTATGTGCTACTGAACTTCTGTAGTCTCTGAGCAGTGTTACCTCCTGCTCTGGTTTGAATGTGTTCCCCAAAGGCCCTGTGTTTGAAGCTTGATCCCCAGTGCAACCATTTGAGAAGTGGGACCTTTATGATGTGATATGGTCGTGATGCTTGGCCCATATGAATGGCTTGGTGCTGTTATTATATGGCTGGGTTTGTAAGAGCAACTCTGCTGTCTCATGTGCTCTGGCCCTTCTGCCTCTTGTCATGGGGTGATGCAGCATGAAGGCCTTTGTCAGATGGGCCCCTCAATTTTAGACATCCCAGCCTCAAAAACAGTGAGAAACAAATTTCTCTCTATTCTTGATAAATTATGCAGTCTCAGATATTCTGTCACAGCAGCACAAAATGGACTAAGATATCCTACTTTTCTCTTCAGTCCCTGGTAACCACCATTCTACTTTGTTTTTATAAGTTTATTTTAGATTCTGTATGTGAGATTATGTAATATTTGTCTTTCTGTAGCTTATTTATTTCACTTAGCATAGTGCCCTCTACATTCTCTTATGTTATTACAGATGTCAGGATTCCCTGATTTTTAAGGGCTGAATAATATTCTATTGTATATATACCCTTATCACATTTTCTTTATTCGCTCATCTGTTGATGGTGTTTAGGTTGTTTCCAGGTCTTAGCTAATGTCAGTAATACTGCAGTTAACACTGGAGTGCAGATTTCTCTTCAGCATACTGATTTCATTTCCTTTGGATATATACTTGAAAGTGAGATTGCTGGATCATACTGTAGTTCTATTTTCAATTTTTTGAGGAACCTCCATAGTTTTCCATAATAGCTATGCCACTTTACTTTCCCAAGTGGTACATTTTTTAAAATAACATCCTTTAGGAAAGGTGGGAGTGAGAATAGAATATACAGAAGCCTGAAATTAATCATTTGGCTTATTCTGTATAGGTAGACTAAACCTCTGATAGGCCTTCTAATGTTATGTCATCAAGACCCAGGGAGACTGGCATAGTGTATTCATGTGTTTCTGTGTGCAGGTAATGGGGAGTCTGAATTTTATGTTTGTGCGACAGAATTTCGCAAAGAGGAAATTCTTACTGACTTGGTATTAAAATGATTGCCTATGTCTCTTTGGTTACTCGAATAGATTCAGCAACTGGTATCATTTAAAAGCCCAATTTATAGTTAATAAGGTCAGAGTCAAATACTGAGTGTAAACTATCTTCTCATCCATACAAGAACTCCAGATTCGTTAGAGAGTGAGTTTTTTTTTTTTTTAATAAGTTCCACTACTGTTGAGTCGTCTCTCAGGTTCACTTTTCTGTGAGTTCATTTTTCCCCCTGCAAAGTATATATCATAATGAGATTGTTTTGTAAAATTACTGTGATACCCTAGGAAGAAAATCACTGTATCAATGATCTATCAACATATATTTTATAGATATGCTCTGGATAGTGGACATTATCTTTGGTCTTATAGGCGTGATAGTAGTGATAAAGACTTGGCCTCAAGAAACCTTTGTCTTTCTTTTCTGTTGCAAATAAGGAGGGGAGGGGGAGGGGAAGGGAGGAGTGGGGAAGAGGGAGGAAAACCAAGATATATCATGTACTGGTACAAATTAATTATGACTTTGATCAATATGTATACAGTGTATCAATACCTGTTCTTGGTAAACAAAAAAACAATAAACTAGAAAAAAAAAAGATCTTGGCCTCAAGAAACCAATAAGAGAAGATAATGTAAGCATTCTAGAGAGTTTGAGCTAGCACACTGGCACCTGTTATGTGCCAGCTACGCTGCCAGGTCCTGCCCACGTATGATGGGATGTGGAAACAGAAATAAACCCTTCCCTCATTACTGACGTGGAATGGACTAGATATGGTAATTAAGGAGATACAGAAAATGAGAGAAAAGTTGGAGCAGGTAATTAAATACCTGGACCAGCCTTTTGAAGAGCAATTAGAAACGAGAACTGGACTTTGAGAAAGATTGGGATTGGTGGTAGTTGTTTAAGAATCAACGACAACTAAGACTGAGTCAGAAATTTTGAAGGAATTCTTTATATGATGGGTAATACTATTAATGGGTTGAGGTCATATCCACTTTCTTAACGTTCTGGAGTCATACTATCTTCTAAAATTATGTTTTTGGAACATGAATAGAGTCTTATTTTTAGATTATGAGTAGACTATAAGTAACAGGGTTGACTAACCTCAATAATAACTAACATTTATTGAATTCTTAACTGTGAACCGAACACTCTTTACATGGTTTATTTCTTAATCTTTACAATAAATCTGTACATTTGGTACTGTTACTGTCATCCCTTTTGGTTTTTTTTTTTTTTAAAAGAAGAAACTGATTCAAATCCTAAGTTACTTTATCAAATACTGTATGTAGGTCAGATTAGGTTAAGGCTTGAGGATTGGATTGGATTTAGCAGCATGAACTCAGGGGTGACCTTGGTACATGGTTTTGGTGAAATGGTAGAGTAGTGGAGTAAGTTCAGAGAATGGGAAGAGAGGAACTGAAGACAATGAGTATATACAATTCTTGCAGAAAAGGGAAGTAGACAAATGAGTGGTAGTTGGGAAGGACAAGGAGTTATAGTTTGTTGTTTTAGAGAGGAGAGGAATAACAGGACATTTGTGTGCTGATGCGAGTGCTGTGGTAGAAAGGGAGACACTGATGATGTGTACGTAGGTGGGACGCACAGTTGCAGAAGCAGTGTTCTTGAGCAAACAGGATCTGATGTACTGTGGAGCGCGTGGACGGCTGGCTTAGTCATGGGACAGCATGAGGGAGTTAGAGGGTGCGGGTGCAGACGGGTGGACACAGAGGCGACAGCTTCTGGACGTTCTGTTGTGATCACATCACTGAGGAAAGACAGTGCAAACATGACCACCTGAGAGGACAGAGGGAAGCAGGTGTTTTTCAGGGTCCAAATTCTGATCCAAAGTATCCAGAGGGTGGGAAGACATTTGGTTTGGCTTTGGAATTTTATTTTAAAACTTATTCCATTTACACAAGTTTTCTGTAGGAAGCATTTGTATTATAGAACCCAGTAGTCACTCATTTGAATTTTCTGTTTTGGAATTCTAGATACTTATATAATGAATGCTTTAAAACGTGGTATTTCTATTTTTTTATGTTACAGAAAAGGCAACTGAAAGATAGAAATTGTAATTCATTAGAGATAAACTAAGGATTGGGAACAAGATAGTGGTAAGTCAGAATGAAGGTGCAACATATTTTACTTTGCATTTCTACTTAAAAAAAATCTTTTCCTTGCTTCACTTAGCCATTTCCCCTTTCGTTCCTTTGGCAAAGTGCTATGTGCTGTAGAGTGTGCATCTGTTACCTCGCAGTGCCCTTTTTCCTTAAATACCTGAAATTCTGTATCCCCAGACAATGTAGCATTGGACTGAATTCTTGAAAATACTGAATAACTTCCTAAATTAATAGTGGAAGACCCTGTTTCACCTTTGTAACACTTCGTATATACTGTCTTCTCCCTCTTCTGGTTTCTGTGACACTGCACTATTCTACTGTTCTTCTTTTCCTTTTTCTGTCTGTGGCCTCTTGAGTTTGTTTCTCTTGGTATTCTGTAGTCCTCAGCCTTCTGCCTTTCTTTATCCAGTTCAGCTCAGCGTTCTGGTGCTTACTGTGTGCAGGCATCATGGATGCAGAGACAAGTGGGAGGAGGGTCCTGGCCTTGCAGCGACTCCTGTTCTAGAAAGGTTATTTCTTTCCCATAGAGCTTGATAATTAAATAGCTGCAAGAGTTCTTATCCTTGCTCTGCCACTTAGGTCCCTGGGGCTGAGCCATTCAGCCTGTCCCTCGTTTCTCTCCTACATAATCGTAACAAATATGACAGTTACCCCATAGGGTTATTGTGAGAATTAAATGATTTAATGCAAATAAAGTATAAAGAACAACCTGGCACATAGGAAGTGTTCAGGAAAGGTCTGGAGCTTTCATTACCCACTTTCATTACTCAGATGGCTGATTCCTTCACCTTGGGTAGGTCTTTGTTCACATAGGTCACCTACACAGCCTTACCCTGACCACATTGTTTAAAATATTTACCCTTTCACCTGTCATCACTGTCCCTTCTCTGCTTTAGTTTTCTTCATAGTAGTTCTTCCTACCTGAGATTGTTTGTGTCTTTATTGTTTACTATCCCTCTAGATTGTTAAGAGCTTTGATTTGCTCATCACTATACCCTCAACATCAAGAGCAGTGTTGGTATAGAATGGGTATTCAATAAGTATTTGTTGAAAGAGTAACTAAAATGCTTATTTAGTTTTATCCATGTGTTTACCAATGGGTTCGTTTTCCATTCTTTGCACTTTACTCTTTGTGGATTCAGTTTCATCTTTGCTGAAGTATATTTAATAGTTCTTACAGCAGAGGTCTCTGTTAATGGTAAACTATCAGCTTCTGTCTCAAATATTTGTATTTTTCCATCACTCTTGAATAGTAGTATAGAATTTAGGTTGGTTCTTTTTTTTTCTTTATGTTTTGAAGATGGCAGTAGTAATATTACCAGTATTATTTTACTTTCTGGTTTACGTTATCAGTTTGATTATTTTTTTGCTTATAGATAACTTTCCTTACTGTTTTTAAGATTTTATTTTTTGTTTTTGGCATTAAACAATTTTACTATGAATTACCTAAGTGTGAATTCGTTTTTATTTGTATTTAAGATTCTCCCATATGCGTAAAATTTTTTAATGCTTTGAATCACTTTAAACATATTTTGTAGTCTGTAACTGACATTTGGGAATCTTAACTTGCTTTTTGTTATTTTTGATGACTCTTCTCTGTGGTGCCACTGAGATGGTCTCTTCAGCAAAGTTTTCATCAGTCATTCCAGTGTGTGGCTTGTTTATAGAGAAGGTGTCACTCCTGAGAGCATCTGTGTTTGCTTCATCCAGACATCTAATGATGTCATCTGCCCAGGATCACTTGTAGGAAATTTCTTTGCTTTAGTAGTATAAAGTTGAGTCCCATATTGCATGAGGAGAGGACTTTGGCTGCTATTCTAGGGGAAGACTTTGGTCTCACTCATAAAACACAGACCCAGATTGACAGATGTACTTATTTCTTCTGTTTTAAATTCTACTTTTTTGTTGAGGATTGCCCTTTGAATATCTTGACTTTATTTTGTAGTCTGAGTTCAACCTGTATGACTTGTGTGGGCTTAAGGCCACATCTCAGGTCTCAGTATGCATGTGATCATTAAATCTTAATGCTCCAGATGACTGAGGCCCAAAACTCCAAAAGGACTGGCATGTCATCAGCTCATGTGCTTAAAGTGCCTCCTTCTCTTCCTCCTCCTCCCCCTCTCCCTCCTCCTCCTCTCCCTCCTCCCTCCTCCTCCTCTCCCTCCTCCTCCTCTTCCTCTTCTCTTCTTCCTTCTCTCCTTTTCCTCTTCTACCTCTAATCCCTCCCCTATTCTCCTCCTCCTTCAGTGTATTAGATACATCCCTTACATTCTGGTAAGATCAGCTTCATACATAGAAAGACATTTGTTACATTTTACCCAGCATTCTTACGTGTTTTATTGTGGGAAGTTTTTCAGCTTATTTTTTATTATCACTATATATTGCTTTTGTGGTTCTAATGTCATAAGTTCTTGAGAGTCTTATCCTACAGTTCATTGTTTTTGATGATTTTTGTTTATAGTTGAAAATTCTTTGTCAGCAAGACTTTGGTTGTACGATTTATGTGTGGAAAGAAAGGGCTGTCCAGTGTAATTCTAAAATAAGTATGTATTTTCATCTATATTATAGACTTTTTGAATGTTGAATGCTGTTTTAAGTATTAGTAGAATAATTGCAGGAGTTGACTGTAAAATAGACAAAGACCAGTGAGATATCTAAAGTTCAGTTTGATATTATTGTTTGTAAAGGTTGTGTAGTCCTGTAATCTGTCAGAATACCATTGTCTGTCTAGTTTTAAGGTCTTTATAGTTAGGCAAAAATAGGTTAAATATCTTAGGTTTTTCAAGTTCAAATTAAATGGAAGAGACAGTGGCCTAACTTTAGGCCAAAGAAAAGCAAGATGCAATCTGGTAATTAACCTGCCTGGGAGTGGTGTGGAATTCTACCATTAGAGTAAAGAATTAATAATGTTACCCACCTTGCCCACCAGTGATTGAAAGACTTGTTAATAAACTTTGCATATGATTTAATATAACCCATTAGAATGACTCGACAAGAATACACTCAACACTCCCCTGAAGTAACTGATTATGGAAAACATTAATGCTAAGAGGGCATACTGATCATTTTAAATGGGATTGTATCATATTTTTATGAGAAGTATGGCTGCAACTGCAGGACTCATACAAGCTGCAGTTTCTAGTTAACTATTACCTTTGTTAATTTGGATAGAAAGTGTTTTCTGAAGTGACTAAAAGCATCCCTTGACTCCAGGAAGATTTAAAATTAAGAATAAACAGAATCAAAATTAGTAAGATTAGTAATAACATTTTTTGCAAGGGCTATGTACATAATTGCATGTTTATTATTTTTATATACCTAGAATATTGAAAAAACTATGGCTGACGAGGGTGCTGTACATGCAATTCCACATTAAATGTATTACAGAATATTTTAGAGTCATGATTTTTTTACATAATTATTTATGCTGATACTTTATTGGAACATTTAGAGATGTTAAACTGCCTTATTTGTAAGTTTATTATAAGATTTTAAAATATATTTACATGTAAATTAATATTAAGACCGTGGAAGAACTAAGAACAAAATAAATTATATTAAATTTATAAAAGTAGGTAAAAAATTTTGACATTAACTAGGTTTGTGAATGGGATATCATTCAAAAGTTTCTTAAAAGTAACTTCTAAAATCTTTTAGTTTTGAACATAGAAAAAATTTGTAGTAGAAGCTACAAGATTTAAGGAAGAACTGACTTTTTGTATTTTTACTTTTAATAAGTTGAACATCTTTAAAATTAAGCCTTTAAAGAACGTTCTGTGCACAAAATGTGCCCTTGAGGAGGATACTAAAAAATCATGTCAGCACTGCCTGTAGTTCACAATATATTTGGTCAATCACCTGCTTAATGAAGAAAGTTAACTTAATACAGCCTGTTATGTTATACAGCACAGTGCCTTGCATTTAATGAGTTCATGTTTGTTGAAAGAATTAATATTTTAAGCAGACTCCTACTTAGATATTTGTTTATAAATAGTCTGATAACAATTAAAAATTACAAAGTGTTCTTTAGAGCTGGACTCAATCAGTGAAGTCACTTGATTTGTGGAAGAAGGCAGCACTGCAGTTCAGTAGGCAGAGGTGGTACTTGTTAGCACCACCATCTCGATGAATTGAAATAGCCACTTTTGGGTACCAAATCTTGATATACCCTCCCCTGTATTATGCCGTACAGAAAAATGAATTTGCATAGACTTATATCTAAAATACAGAATTGCATAGATCTATATCTAAAATACAAAATGTGGTAAAATAAAACCTCTAGGAAAAAACATGGTAAGATACAATCATGATCCTGGGGCAGCCAAAGATATTTTTAGTCTAGACACTAAAGCATTCAAGAGAAGATTGAAAAGTTAAACTTTTATGTAAAATTATGGCCTTGTCTTCATCAAGAGAAACCATTAAGAGAATAAAAAGGCCATCTGAGAGAAGATATTTGTAATATAGATATCTGACAGTATACTTGTTTAAAATATATAAACAATGACAATAAATCAGTAAAGAATCTGATTTTGAAAACATGGACAAAAGACTGGAATAGGCATGTTAAAATAGTCACATGGACCTAAGTGTATGAAAACATGCTCAACATCAGTCATCATTTAGGAAAGGTGAAATAAAACCACACCGAGAGTACTGCCTCCTTACCAGAATGGGTAGGATGGAACAACTGACACGATGAGATGTTGGTGTAGGTGTAAAATGGCATCATCACTTGGAAAAGCTGTTTGACTGTATCTGTTTGAGTTAATCTTTCATAGACTGTATGACTCAACACCTCCACTTCTGAGTATATGCCCCAAAGACATGAGTGCTTCATTATATGACCATAATGGTCATGTTCCCAGCAGCTTTAATAATAAGCCTGGACTGCAAACAACCTAAATGCCCATTAGTAGTAGAACAGACAAACTGCAGTTGTATTGCTCTCCTGTGCTGTTCCCATTCCCTTCTGCGGAGCCAGCCTCTGAACTGAAACCTCTGAAGCTGTGAGGCAAAATTAACACATTCCCACCAGCTTGAACCACTTGCACAACTGTCACATTGGTTAGCTTTCCTCTCCTGGGACATGACACCCACAATTTAAGGGAAGGGTATTTAACACGTTCACGATGGAGCCGTAATTCGTATGTCTTGCTGCTGGGTGGCTCTGAACATCGGTGATACATGCATGACTCTCCCTGTGGGTGGCAAAGGACAGTCCCATTGGGTAGTACAAGCTGCCCAATGGGACAGTTGTGCATGTACCACTGGTGGTTCAGGCTGGTGGGAATGTGTTAATTTTGCCTTACAGCTTCAGAGGTTTCAGTCCAGAGGCTGGCTGCACACAGAAGGGCACGAAAATGGCATGGGAGAGCAAAGCTGCTCACCCATGGCAGCTCGAAAGCAGAGCACAGAGCAAGAGTGCCAGCAAGAGACATGCCCTCCCAGTGATCCACCTCCTCCAGCCAGGCCCCGCCTCTTAATAGCCCATAGGAGTATGACAATCAGTGGATTAATCCACTGATGAGTGTCGTGCCCTATGATCCACTCACCTCTCTAGAAATCTCTTAGTCCAGTCAAGGTGACATTTAGGATTAACTGGCACAGCAGTATATTTACATATGCACTAAGACAGTACTGCACCGCAAATGAAAACAGATTAATGCTGTCTGTAGCAACACTGATGGACTCTTACAGGTAATACTGAAGGAAACTTGACATAGGCATGTACTGTGGGATTCCATTTATATGACGCTGAAGAATGGGCAAAACTAATCCGTGATGTTGAGGTCAGAATAGCTGTTGCCTGAAAGGGCTGATATTGATGAGAGTGTGAATGAGTTTTCTGGGATATTGGGAGATGTTCTATGTTTTGATCTGCTAGTGGTTACATGGTACAAATTTTTTTTTGCATACTTAATATATGTTCATTTTACTGTATGTAGGCTATACCTCAATGAAAAATAAGCTTTAAAAATTCTATAAAGTAGGGGACATTATGAATTATCTTCATTCTGGAGTGTTGTCCAGTTGTAGAACTGTTTATAAGAGGAAGAATGTGAAGCTTGCAGATATTAAGAATATGGTCATAATTGGTAATTAGGAGGCCTAGGAGGAAAAAGGGACCCATGCTTTAGGATTTTAGGTTTAAAAAAGTCCACTGCTGACTTCAGGTCACTTGTTTTTTTTTTTTAACTGTGAAAATAGGAATAGTATTTGCCATATTTTTTATGACAACTGTAGATGTGTAGATGCTGTTCTTTTTAGTTACACAGTTTATTCGAAAAACATAGCAGTTAATGTATTTAATGAGTGGACATTAAAATTCATAATCATTAATGTTTAATTTCAAATCATAGATTTAAACTTTGTTTTCTGCCTGCTCATTTTTTGCCAAATAATTTCTCTTAGATTCAGAAGTCTCTGATATTAACTCTTAAGTCCTTATATTGAAAATATCAATGTGAACTATTGGAATTTATGTTTCTTTTTATTAGCTATGGAGAGAAGTGTTTTCCTGCTTATTTAATTCTACAGTTATATAGATTAATATAATAGAAAGGAAGATTATCTTTCTTTTCCAGAAGTTAACTAAGTAAACTGAAGTAACATTCTTGGACAAAACTCCTACCTTGTTCCATATTACTTACTCTAATACCAGAATTCTAACAATGTACAGACAAATTCAAATAATTTGAAATATTCAGAAAAAAGGAGAAGTGGAAAGAATTTAGTAGCTCTTAAGAAGGAGCCTTCGTATTTATTGGAGAAGGTTGTAATAGCACAGTAGACCCTGTTTCTTAACATGGATGAAATGAAAGCCTCTTTGGAAGAGGGCTCTTTTCCTTTGACTTCCTGGAATTTTGGAAGAGTGAGTTCCACAAGACAGACAATCCTATTTCTGTTGCTCAGTCTTTTATGTAGATTTTCCAGATCCAGTACGTTCAGTTTAGGATATGTCCTCTGAGTCCTCAGTGCCAGAACATGTCAAACACTTTTATAACAATCCTATTATTTTATTTTTTAGGGGCTCAGATATTTAGTATTATAGTATGATTCATATTTAAAATTCTAATAACTTTGGAGTAGAAAAAATAATTATAGTTATGTAAGATATAAAGAATCACAGGACAGTATAAAATTGTATACCTTCCATGGTGTGTAAGAACTTTACTATATTACCTTGATATCCACCATATGTGCTTATTTTTTTAAAATTTTTTTAATTTTTTTATTTTTATATGTGCTTCTTTAGATCCTATTATTTTCCCTCAATTTCAGAGAGAGAAACACCTTCTTAAATTTGCCTTTCCTTTACCTCCCTTTGTATTTTTGGCTATATATGATTGTATCACCATACAACATTTTATGTTGCTCGGACTCTTAACAGTTTTTATTGCTTCAGGCTTGTTTTTTCACTCAACATTATGGTTATCAGATTCATCTGTCATTTTTGCATGTAGCTGTAATTGATGTTCAGTTGTGTCTTGTATTCCATTGTACGAATATGTAATAATTTATGTGTTCTGATAATGAACATTTGGATTGTTTTCAGATGTTCATTACAAGCAATGCTGATAAAAATATTTACATATAACACTGATATTTGTGTTGTATCAGTGAGACAAGAGCTGAGAAAGAGGAAATACTGGATTTCAGATGAAGTCCGGCTTATTTGCATAATAGAATAAGACATATTTCTTCTCATTCTTGTAGGGAAATCATAAATGGGAGGACCAAGCAAGATGTAGACATTCTTATCGTTACCTGTGGATCTAATCATTTATTCTTTGTATTTGAAATCTATAAGCTAGTGCACTGTTAGTCTCTGTGGCTATTTGAGTAGAGGTCAATGATGCTGTGTAATGTACTAAAGTCTCTTTTTAAAGAGAGACTAGCAGAAGAGGCCCTGAGAGCTTTATTGTTTACACAGCCTGGAAGCTGTCACTGAGTCCTTAAAGTGAAGCATGACATTGTGCAGTGATGCACTAATGGACAAAGAAGTACAGAACAGAATCAAGGATGTCCTTTGGGAAGTTGACAGAGTCTGTTACAGATGTAATATCAAACTGCAGTGAGATGGAACTGAAGACTTACAAAGCACAGACACACTTCCTATGAGACATAGGACTTGACACAAATGGCACATCTGGCTTCTTGAGTGGTTTCATTCAGACCATTTATGAGCCTATCAGAATAGAGTGGCAAGACAGCGGCAGCAAACACTTGGAAGGCAGCCTGTGTACAGCTTTGAAATAATTCTGCAACACAATTTTACTGAACTGGATATGTGTGCAAAGTAGACCATAACAGGGCTCCTAAGTGACTTTTAAATAGCAAGCTGAGGTGAGGAAAGCACAAGCTGAGAAGGTAGGATTGTCTCAACATTTGCTGCAATGCACCGGTATGCAGTGAGGCCTAACAGGCAAGCCTAACAGCTGCAGAGCAGCCTGGAGTGTAGTGGAAGGGCTGGACTTCCTATTTATGAGTACAGGCTTCAGGCTGGCTGTGTAGTGCAAGAAGCAGGACCACAAACAATGCCAGACTATTTTAATAGGCACACCTGCTAACAGAAGGGCAAACCTGATGTGTGTTCTGGGTAGAAAAGATTGCTAGACTCATTTTTGGTCTTTGGCCACAACAATGAATCAAATTGAGGAAAGAAATTTACACACACACACAAACACACACACAGAGTTGCACTTCACTACTTTCCACCTCTTATCAAAGTAGGAAAATGTTCAGTTTAAAAAAATAACAGTGGTTGCATTGAAATACTAGAAATAGAGCAATTTATTGTAAGATTTTTATTCTTTGCCAATTTCATCACATTTTTATTATTATTGACAAAATGCTATTCACAGACAAAAGACTAATAATGCCCTACAGCCAGTATAATAATTTTTAAAAATTTTAAGTGCCTTGCAGCCATTTTGTTATACACCAGTCTCTAGTTCCTTTCCTGTGGATTTCTCTGACAAGATTGGTTGTTTATTTTTGTCTTTCCTAGGGCCACACAGTAGAGACTATATGCTAATTAAGAGTTGTTCTATAAGTGTTCTGAACTCTGAGGGTTAAGATGTTTAGTGTATGGTTACCTAATAGTGTAGAACTTTCACCAGCCATTCTTATCCTTAGTGGTTTCAGGTAGTAGTCTAATTCCAGCAATCTGAATATGCTTTATTATATTTGCAATACATTGATACTTTTTTAAAATACCTTTTTGGTTCCAAATTTGCAACCTTTATGGCTTTTCTTCCATTTTCCTGTCTTGGTGAATCCACTGAATTATGAACTGTGTCACATTTTTGGGGACTAGAAGTGAAAATCTGATGAATTAAGTGAATTAATCCATTTATGCTAAGGGTTGCAGTTTAAAAAAATTTTTTTTGCATGAAATTCATATATGTTACATAGAAAAGTTCAAGGAACAAGAATTTGGAGAGAAAAATTTTTATTATGTTCCATTGTTTGTGATGTTCCAAAAATGGAACACTAGACATAATTGGGTTAAAAGCATGTGGTTGGGAAAGGGATAATAGATATGGTATTGGGGTAAAAAGGCAATGTGCGTAAAGGACCTGACATACTACAAGTATAAGTAGAGCCGTCAAGAGAGAAACCAAGGGAATACAGAGGAAGAGACAATTCAAGAAAGAACAACTAAAATCAGACATAGAGTGATTAAAAAATCCCTCACCTCAAACTGAATTGTGTGCTTACAAACCTAAAAAGTTCACTGTTTGAGGGAGACTTGTTTTGTATTATATGGAACAAAATGTCTCTGTATGCATTTACACTTTTATATCTATCAGAATTCTTAATTACATTTGGAGGCCTGTATACTTTGGGTGATTCTTATTTTTAACACACCCCAAAACATGAATAATATTTTTACATAAAAATTAACTGTGTTGTCAAGAAGATTACATTGTTAATCCTTGCCATTGGTAATTTGATGAATTAAATGTTGAGCAGAGAAAATCATCTTGGTTGTAAAAAAAAATAAATTAGTAAACCATGCTAATAATTGTATTTAAATTCCTGTCCTTTTTCTAAACCTTTAATGCTTTTTAAGAAGTTACCTATTCCTAAAGGTCTAGTTCTGATGGTAGTGAGTAAGGGCATTGACTTTCCGTTATTCAATTGAAATTATTAGGTGAGGGTAGTCTGTATTGCCCTCTATTGGTGACTGAGTTTTGGCAAAATAATTGCTCCTTGTGATTATTTATGTGTATTTAATAATTGTATCAACAAATGTACTTTAGATAAAAGAATTTAAAAACCAACCTAATAGTTAGGGCCATGAATTGGCAAAAGTGGAACTGGGAGATTTTTAGCTTCTTGATTTAACAGTTTTATTGACTAAGCTGGTATTGAAATACTTTTGTCTTTGATTCATTTTTATTTTATTTTTTTGTCAGAGCTCCACCTCAAATCAGGCGTCCCAATCGAGAAGTAAGACCTCTGAGGAAAGAAATGGCAGGAATAGGAGCCCGGGGACCTGTAGGCCGAGCACATCCAATATCAAAGAATGAGAAACCTTCTGCAAGTAGGGACAAGGATTACAGAACAAGAGGAAGAGATGACAAGGCAAGACTGTCTCCTTGTGATTCACTCACTTGAAGCACATGACTTAGATGATTATTATGACTTTTGTTGGCTTTTCAGGTTTTGATGTAGAAGAGTTAAAATAAAGATTCAAAACCTAAGTGGTCTTTATATGTTGAAGGCCATACTCCAATGCAACCTCAGAGGTATGGTAAAAACACGCACACACACAGATATAAAAATAGTAAAGTGACTCTTCTGTGGAAGTATTTTAAATAGTTTGAAAACTTTTTCAAAAAATATTTTTAACAATTTTCTGAATGAAAATGAACAGTAAGTGGAAACATAATCGTAGGAGACATAAAAAAGTGGATGTATATATTCACAGAATAAGATGAGGGATATTTTCTACTGTTACAAATAAAACATATCTTTTATTTATCTGAAATTACTGAGTTGAGCAATACATTTTTTTCTTTAATGAGAAAATTTCTCATGGTTAATGCTTATTGTGCACATGTACTTTCCTAGGAAAATTGAATGTCAGATAAACATAGTACCGTATGGAAACTCTCTACTGCCTGTAAAAGGGACAGTAAGTTGGAGACAATCTTATAGAGTAAAGAGCTAGCCAGGATGATCTCATGCATCTCTTAATCTTGGTCTTAGTGAAAAGCTTTAGTTTAGTGAAAAATTTATAGTGATAGTATTTTCTATTCCATTGTGATATTTTAAATGGAACTTTGTCTTTATTTTCACAAAGCACAATAAAAGAACCATAGCCATGGTTTATTGTCTATTTCTTTGCTAGGTAACATGCAGAGTAATCACACAATTCATGACACAATCCTGTTAAGTAGGTATCTTATGACCATTTTACAGACGAAGAAACTGGAAGAGAGAGCTAACGTAACTTGTAAAGGTCTTATTAAGGAATGGAGTCTGGAAGAATGGGATTTGTAAATGCATACTACTTTTGTCCTGTTTACTTTAAGCCTTTTTATATTATGTAGCATTCCTACCTACCAAGCTAGATTTTGAAAATCTGGATTGAATTGAAAAAAGAAATCCAGAATAATTAAATATTGAACAAAACGAGGCAGCATTTATCGAATGCCAGATACGTATTTTTTCTGGAGATTGTAAAAAGTCTTTGATTTATAATGTTTCCAAATAATTTTCTAAGTCTTAGTTATTCTTTCACTGACATGTAAATACTCAGAATTTTATTGTAAAACAAGTCATGTGTTTAGAACAAACAGAACTCTGCAGTTGTTTCTCAGATAAAAGAGATTTTCTGAGTCACTGGAAATAAAAGGGACTAGAATTTAAAAAAACAAACTCATGGAAACTTCATTTGAATTTGAGAGGTGTGCTCAGCTCAGTTCTGATTATCACAACCACTGAAATATTCATTAGAATACTAGTATCTGAAAACTAAATGAACACTGTGGTAGAGTTTGAAGCAACTTGGGTAAAACTGATAGATACCCACTTCCATGAAGGCTCATTTGAAAGTGAATATTGGAAGGCTCTTCAGAGGTATTGCAGTCTCCCCCTCTCTTTCTTAGTAGGTTTTGTGTGCTTTAGCTAGCTTTAAAAAAATGAAGCAGGATAGACTAGAAAATTCATAGTTCGTTGTCCATAGTGAAGACAGTATTATTTGAGAAACAGTTATATAAATATATAAAAATTGGGTTATGTGAACATAGCTCATGATCTAAAAACACATTTGTTACTTTATGTTATGGTCAGAATTTTGAAAGCTGCTGCTGTGTTCCAACCACCTACTTAACTTTATAAGATATAAAAAAAGTGAGGATAAGAGAAATTATTTCTCTTGTCCAAGTTCCCTGCTGTATTTGGATTTTTAGTTTACTAACAGATGTTATTCTACCCTTTTTGGCGCTTTCTACAAGTAACTGCTTTTGAAGATTTATACATATATTAGTTTATTTGGTCCCTCCACTGCCCTGTGAGCTCAGCATAAATTTCTGTTTTATGTATCGAGAAGTCGAGGCATAATAATCTTAACTGCAAGTAAATGGTGGAATTAGAATTTGACTCTTAACTATAATGCCTGAACTTTTAATCATTATGCAGTACAGCATCTTATTTGAAAATGCTTGCTATTTTATTTTAATTTACCATGAATATTTCTTTCTAATAAGAGTACTAGCTCATTTTCTGACAGTGACTACATTATTATTATTATTATTATTATTGTTTTGCTTTTTTAAACTGGTAGGCTTCACGTTAAATCCAAGCTTAAAATGGTGTTTTTAAATAAGTAATAATTACTTTGCATAGTGATCTATTATTGAAGCCTTACTGTTTTTTTCCCTTGAGGTTCACAGGGTCATCCATGAGGCCAGTTTGTAACCCCACTTATTCCACTTATTTAACCTTTATTAAGCTCATATTTTGTGTCAGTCATACTTCTAGGTGCTAGAAATATGATCTAATAAAATATGGTATCTGTTCTCAAGTTGAGTATTTTCTCATTGTTGAGAGGGAGTTAGATGAATAAATTTACCATTAAATTGTAGTTTTTAGTCTTATTTGAATGTACCTGGTATCTTAGTCTGTTTAAGCTGCTGTAACAAAATACTGAGTAATTTATAAGCAATGGAAACTTGTTGCTCATAGTTCTAGAAGCTAGTGTCTGGTAAAGGCCCTTTCTCATAGATGGCACCTTCTATTGCGTCCTCACATAGTGGAAGAGTTCCTCAGGCTCCCTTGAGTACCAGTCCCATTCATCAGGGTAGGAGAACACTCATGACTGAATCAACTTCCAAAGGCACCACTTTTTAATAATAACACATTGGGAACTAGGGTTTTTTTTGGGGGGGAGACTAGGTTTTCTCTTACTTGTATTAGTACATGTTTGCATTACATAATGTTTATATTTCTTGTGTAGGTTTGGTACATGTACCTAACACATCTTAATTCCTTTGGCATCCCCTTTCCCTTCCTGCCCTCTCTCCTGCCTCCATCTCTTGATCCTCATCCCATTTGAGAAGGCTCTGTCTCAAAATTTCCTGTTTTTTATTTTGCTCTTTATTTATATTTTGGGTTTCTCAGATAAGAGAAACCATAAGATATTTGAGCTCATGTGTCTGATTTATTTCACTTAACATTATGATCTCCAGGTACATCCATTTTTCTACAGATGACTAAGTTTATCTTTTTTTATGGCAGAGTAGTATTGCATTGTATGTAAATACCACATTTTCTTTTTCCATTTATCTGCTGAATGACAGATGGGCTGATTCCAAGATTGAGCTCTTATGCATTATGTTGCTATAGATATAGGTATGCTTGTGTCACTGTAATATGATGTCTTTAACTCTTTCAGGAAGATACTTAGAAGAGGAATAGCTGGATTGAATGGAATTTCTAGTTTTAGTTTTTGAGGAATCTCCATCCTGATTTCTGTAGTGGTTGTGCTAGTTTACATTCCCTCCAACAATGTAGAAGGCTTCCTTTTTCCTTTTCAGCTTTGCCAGCATTTGTTATTATTTGATTTCTTGATGATGGCCATGGTTTATGGGGCAAGATGGAACCTCAGTGTTGTGTTAATTTGTATTCTCTAATGGCCAGAGATTGTTGAGCATTTCTTCATGTATTTATTGGCCATTGGAATTAATTCTTCTGTGAAGTGTCTGTTCATTTCACTTGCGTATTTTTTGATGGGGTCTTTTATTTTGGGGGAATCTATTTTTTTTGAGTTCTTTATATATTCTAAACATTAGTTCTCTGAGGTGTAGCTGGCAAATTTTTTTTCCTTTTCTGTATGTTCTCTCTTCACTCTGTTGGTTGTTTCTTTTGCTGTGCAGAAGATCATATGGTCCCATTTGTTGGAATTTCACCTATTTTTATCTTCCAGCAGGTTGTTTCTGTTTTAACATTCAGTTTTTTGATCCCTTTTGATTTTAGTTTCATTTGTGGTGAGAAATACTGGGTTAGGGTTCATGTTAAGTGCCGTCTATTAGTGGGAAATATTCTGGTTAACTTGACACAAACTAGACCTAGGAACCTCATGTTTTGCTCAGGTGAGAGCTACTTAATTTTTCCCATATGCCTTTGTCATAAGACAGCTGTAGTAGTGGAGAATGGGAATAGAGGATGAACAAGAACTTTGAGAATGAACAAGAGAGTTAATATTTATCAAGTATTTAGGATAGTTCCTGACACATGATAAACAGTATATGAACTTTAGTTTGTCAACCTAACATGAAAGTGAGATATGAAAGATAATACACCACTTTTTTTTAAAAAAGGTAAATAATGAGATGAGTTCAAGAAACTTTATACTTGATTCGGGCCATTGAATCCAGTTAACAGATGTGTAAGTTTGGCAAGTAACGGACAGTGGTGATACAGAACCAAAGGTCAGCTATCCATTCAGCTTAGATAGCTTTGTGCCTGGGGACCAAGTGATTATTACTACTACTTAGCCACCAATTCTCAGGTCACATCACTTGCTACCAAACAAGAGAGTTGGCATCTTTTTTGGACGGAACCTGTTGTTAGAAAAATTCTTTCTTTTGCTGACCTGAAATCTACCTCTTTTTGTTACTTTATTTTGAACCTGGTTCATTTCTTTAGAGTAATATAGACCAGACTGGTTGCTTGTGTTGCTTCATTAGCATTTTCTTCTTCAGCTGAGATATCTTTAGTTTCCTTGGTCCTCCTCTATATGACATGGTGTTTGAGCTCATTCTCACCCTGGTCATCCTTCCCTGGGTATAATTGTCAGTATTTCTCTTAAGATGCAAGACACGGAGCTAATAACTGACCAGTTACACATTATCTGCCAGTATTAGAGGCTGCACAGTATAATGTAAAAACCATTATTTGTATTTGGGACTGTAACAGCAAGGGGGTAAATGCTTGCTGTCACCGTGCACGGACTTATTGTTTTAGGGCTTGATTCGTGGGGAAGGAGACAAGACACCACTCACAAAGATCAATTAAGTTATTTAATAACAATAAAGAAATTAAGAGAAAAAGAAAAACTCTAGGAAATCATACCACCAATCCATCGTTTCTATCACTGGCAATCTGCACCACAGGAGTAGTTCAAACAGAGATCTTAACTTTTGCTAGAGAAGCAGCACCACGTGGGATGAGAGAAGAAGGCAGCAGTTGTGGAAGTGCAACCAACAGCAGCCTCCATCGATGCACAGAGATATTCAGCAGCCTCAAGGGCGTGAAAGAAGAAATCAGCCATTATGGGGGCGCACCATAAAGGGGGACCAGCAGCCCCCACTGGCGCACACAGGAAAAATATCAGAAGCTACTCAAGCGAAAAAACAATCATCAGCTATGCCAGCAAAAACATCATCAGCTACGGGAGCGAAAGAAATCATCAGCAACCTTGGCAGGCACGAGAGAGGAAAAGAAGAAGAGAGAGTGAAAAAAGAGAGAGAGAGAGACCACCTGGGTGCTGCACCCATAGTTATCTGTGCTCTGACAAAGGAATGCCCCCTTCTAGGAAATGGGCGTGTGCAACGCTAGGACCTAGGATGTTGCCAGAGTGCATATCAAAATAAATTCTTTGTTGATAGTAAAACTGTTCTGCAAGGTTAGCCAGACCTTGGAAGAACAGGTGCGCACTGGGAAGGTTAGACCTTTATCAGAGTCCAGGCATTCGAACCAACTCTCAGTAACCATAGAGTGAATCTTACAGGGGCCAAGCCGTATCAATCATTGACTCTATAGTATTTGTTTAGTCATTTTTAATTTCATTTTCCTCAGTAGAATGATAAGATAGCTAACTGAACTTTCTTGATATGGGTAACTAAGATATTAGTAAGAAACAGCTAAAATATTTTGCTTTCGAGAGGAAAAAAATATGTCAGCCTTCATGCTAAATATCAAATTCTTGTTAACACTGGCCTTAGTCAACTTGCAAAATCTAAGGCAAGAAGTCTAAGGTCATGTGAGGTTCTTTGCAATTAGTATTATGCATGAGTAATAGTATTTTGGAGTGATTAACGTTATTGCTTGAAAACTAACAGTGTTTTAGGTGTTGCAGTTAATTCACTGGTTAACTGATACCACAGTTGTCTATATATGATGTCCATATTCTGACTTATTTAAATGTGTGTTACGAGAGTAATTGTCACCTATTGAATTCTAGTTTTCCTAAGTCTGTCTTTTCTGTTCCCTTATCATTTTGTTTTGAAAGTTTCTAGAATCTTTTTTGGTACAGAGTATCTTGTCTCTATCACTGGGAAACTTTGAATTCTTGGGCAGATTGTTTGATGAATTTATACCTGTGTTTTTTTTTTTGTACCATAAGAGTCTTTTACTTCTTTATTCATCACCACCTCCTCCACCCTACCTTTCTTCCATACCATAGCCAGAAAGGTCATCTAAAACTGTTAATCATATTTCATCATTCTTATACACTTCCTGTAAAACCTGGACTTTTTTCTACCTAGGTAGAAATCTTTCTGCATCTTCCTTCTGCTCGATATCTTTTAGCCCCACTGGCTAATCACATTTTTCATAGCACTTGAAAGTTTATAATTATGTGTGTTTTCACTTTGTTTACTTGTATTTCCTTAACTAGACCGGATGCTTGATGAGGCCACGCAATGTATTTTCATTCACTGTTCTAAAACCCAGTGCATAATAAAATACGCTGCACATAACAGACACTCAGATCTATGTTCTTAAAATCCTGTGGTCCTGTTGGTTGCAGCTTGCTATGCAGTTTTCCTCTGTCTTGGTAGTGTTTATCAAGTCCACCCCTGCCACATGGACTCTTACATTAAAATGAAATTTTAAATTTAATTTGCTGTCTCAAATTATAATTTCCTTAAGACTTGTTAAGCTCTATATTAATTTCTGTTGGATTATTTAGTTGGTTTATTTCTGGATTAATTTTTAAATAATTACAATATGTTTCCAGTGAATTGTTTGGATGAGACTTTGTAGCCTTGGCCTGTCCATATATAAAATGTGATTCTAGACTGAGCTTATTTTAAATTTATTGATGTTACATTTGTTCTATAGGTAGGCCAGAAATTTATTCTTTTTAATAGTGTCAGTATTGATATGTGTCATCTAAAATGTAAGAATCTTACTAAAAATTAGATTGCTACTACTATCATATGGCCTAGATAAAATGAATTGTTTATTTTGAGGGTCAAGTACCATGGTACTGTTTAGTCATTTACTTAGTTGCTAAAATAAGAGCATCTGCCAAAGGAAGCTGTTTAGCTCTCTCTCAGTACTTAATGTTCCTGTCATTTATCTCCAAAGAATTGGGATCAGAGAGTTCCATTATGTCCTATTGTCTCTCTTCTGTTTGATGTTTAGGAGATTGACTCACTCCGACTATTTTTCCTCCTCATTTTTACATCAGACAGGAACTCTGAGGCTGAAGTTGTGGGGATGTCCTCAGGCTCTGGCTGCTAAGTAGTTTCTGTAGTTGACCTCTCTGGAAGATCATTGTGTTCCATTTAAAGCTGAGTAGTAAATCTTGGTAGAATTCCATAGCTAGAGACATAGCGTATAATTTTTTTAAAGGTACCTCATTATTAAATCAAGAATTTGTAGTAAAGCATATTTCTTTAATGCTCTTAATAATACTATTTTTAAAGGTCATTTCCCCATTGTCATTATAGGGACTTTATGATGTGGCCCAGGGACCTTACTGGAAGAAATTTGGGATCCTGAAGGCTTATTTATAGAAAAAGGCAAAAAAGATGCAGTTGCAGAGTTCCAAACTTTTCTTCATATACAAATTCTTTCTTGGATGCTGTGGAGAATAGTTCTCCACAGCTGCTCTTCAACTTTAAGCAGCTGAACCAAGGCCTCAGACAGTCTGATGTGGAATGGTGTGGGTTTGGGGAGGCAGGAAGACCCGAGGTAAAAGCTCTCCCTGACATTTATGTATTAGTGATCTTAAGGTACTGAGCCTTTGTGAGGCCTTGTTTCTTTATCTATAAAAACAAGAAGAAGAGTATCTCCCTCATAGCATTATTGTGTTAAAAGAAATGACATATGTGAGATTTTCCTGCCACATGGTAGGTTCTTAGTAAATTAAGTTTCTTTCTTGTATGTTGTTACTCTGTTCTCTAGGAATGGTGGAAATTCTCTGCATCCACCAGTTTAGAGTAGGCTTTCCCAGTCTGTTGGAAGGCAGCTGTGCTCACCACTCTACCACCAATGCACATTTCCCAGTCTGTTGGGATCTAGCAAAGAACATCTTAGTTTTACCTGTAACTGTCCCCCTAAGAATGTAAGTTTGAAGATGTTTGTAATAAATTCAATCAGTTCGTCTCTTTCTAATTACTTAGAGGAGGATGTCATTTGCGCAATCAGAAAATACTACTTCAAGTTGTAAGAAAATATTTTAAAAGTGATTATATTGTCCTATTTTGAAAGTTTAATGTTACTGAAATTATCCTATTACTGACCAGAATTTATTTTGTGGTTGTTCCCAGGGAAGGAAAAATATGCAGGATGGTGCAAGTGATGGTGAAATTCCAAAATTTGATGGTGCTGGATATGATAAGGATTTGGTGGAAGCCCTTGAAAGAGACATTGTATCCAGGAATCCTAGCATTCACTGGTTAGTATTGTAAGTTCTTGAATTAGAGGAAAAAACAGGTCATGGCTTGGCTTGGTGTGAGTCTTTCCTTGTTATCCATTAATTTCCTGATTATACCATGAGTATGCAGAATTGACAGGACAGTTCTGTCTGTATAATCAGGGGCATTTATATATTAATTTGGTGTTGACATTAATTGACAAAAGTCCTTAATTGAATAACATGTCGTAATTAATAGCTTCGGTGTTTTCACTGATCATTTTATGCAATTAGAATAATGTTCTTAATATAAGAATAATTTTATGAATAAAAAAGGTAAAAAAAAATTACTTTTGACCATAAATCAAAGGTGTCCCTGAATAAACTTTATGAAATTTTGTTGTTGCAAAGGGATGACATAGCAGATCTGGAAGAAGCTAAGAAGTTGCTAAGGGAAGCTGTTGTCCTTCCAATGTGGATGCCTGACTTTTTCAAAGGGATTAGAAGGCCATGGAAGGTGAGAATTTAATAGTATGGTGTTGATATAGGGGTGCTGCTTGCATGTAGATTGTTATGTGTTCAACCCGTTTTGCAAAGTCAATGGAGATTTACATACACCCACAACACCTGGACGTAAATTTGTAGTTGAGATGTGTGGCAAGACAGCTGGGCTTGGACTGTTGAAATTTATCCTCTTTAGTCATTTCCTTCAGGTGCTGAGCTGGAGGCCAATTTTAAGAGTTTTCTAGATATCTGTTTCTATAAGTTAAAAGTTAAGCAAATTAAGCAGTAGTGGTATATAGTTTTTACTATTTGATCAAATAAATACATTTTTAAAAGTTGGCATATTCTCCCTAATCATTAATTATTTTGATCATCATTTAATCTAGGCTCAGTATAATTACTAGACATAATGGGAAAGTTTGTTTCTTTCTAGCTTGCCCTGTGCGTTAAAGCCCACTCAGGAGTAGTTCTGCTTAGGTTCAGCATTTTCACTTTAGCATATTAAAAACCTCTTCCAAGCTGACAGGAGCCGTTTTTTGTTTTTTGTTTTTTGTTTTTTAATTGTCTTAGCCATAGGCAGAGTCTTCCCTTACTTTCACTAGTAGAGTGAAATTAAAGCATGATCTTACTGTGCCCTTTGATTTAGCTAGAAAAGTCTGTCTCTCTACTTACTTCTCCCTCTGTTCATGTGCTGAAAAGAGAAATTGTGTATTTACCTCAATAGTTCAGAGCATTCATGGCATTTTGATGGCCTCTCACAACCTGAAAATTGTTTTTCCCCTTAACATATTTTTTATTTTTATTTGACACATATGTATGAGCTGTGATCAAAATATACAGTGAATGTGTAAATTTTTTAAAAATATTAACAGTAGAAGATATGTTGTGATTAATCTCCTTCAAAATACTTCCCCTTGGTTTGGGCACACTTATGACACATTACACATGGAAGCTGTTCCAGGCTGTCATGTCCAGAGGTTTTTGTTTTGTTTTACCCTTTTCTCTTCTTTTCCTTTCCTTTCCTTTTCCCCTTCTCTTCTTTTTTTTTTTTTTTTTTTTTTGGTAGTAGCTGGGATTGAACCCAGCGCCTTTTGTGTACTAGGTAAGTGCTCTCCTACTAAGCTATACTCCAGCCCTTTTTAAAATTTTAAAATTTTGACGGGGTCTCCCTGAGTTGCCCAGGCTGGCCTCAAACTTTTGATTCTTCTGCCACAGCCTACCAGGTAGCTGGGATTATAGGCATGCACCACCACACTCAGCTCAGTGTACAGAATTTTCATTGGGGTCTCATTATGTAGGTATGATGGATGGAATCATTGCCGTGGGTCTCAAATCCTAGGCCCCTTTCTCTCCCTAGAAGTTGAGGTGATAGCACATGGCTCAAAACCCCAATTCTCTAATCACATGGTTAGTGTTTCTGGCGTGGTCAGCACTCATTCTGAGTCTGTTGGGTTAGTGCAGACTATACAGAGACCCTGGAAGAATCACCTCATTAGCATAAAATTTCAGAGCACAACATGAATAACAAAGACACTCCTGTCACTCACTAAATTCCAAGGCCCTAGAGGGTACTTTCCAGAGATCGGAGACAAAAGCCAGCCAAATTCTTTATTCTACAAAGTATAGTGAACTGGTACTGAAACTGATGAGAAAGGAGCAGGTTTAAACAGAGACAAAATGTGTTTAGGTAAGTACTAAGCAGGTAAGTGGAAATAAAGGTCTGGAGGTTGGGATAGAGTTTGAGTTTAAATTTAAATTGTGAGATGTAAGTGGTAGTTGATGATACACCGGGCAATTTGTTTAGGAGTTTTATAAAGGGAAATGAACAGAATTCTTAGAATTGCTTTGGAAGTATAAAGGGCAAGGGAGGAGAAAATTTGAAAGACACTGAAAATAGAGCAGAAGTGTTGGGAAAAGAGCAGTGTTACAGAACCCACTGTAGGGGGCAAAAAATACAGGAGGAAGAGGATGACTCCCATGTATCAGAAGTGTCAGAGGTCAGAGAGAAGGTAGGCAGGTAAGATTAGAATGAGACCATTGGAATAGTAAATTAGATAATTTTAGTGAAATGGTAGAGACTAAAGTCAGAGTGTACACTGTGAAGGAGAAACAGTGAGGATAAAGCACTTCTTTGTTGACTGTGAAGGGAAGGAGAGTTGGATACTAGCTAGAGAATTTTTGGGTCAAGTGAAGGATTTTTTAAAAAAATGGAACATATTTAAGTGTGTTTCTGTACTAAGGGGAAGGAGCCTATAGACAAGGAGATGTGGGAAAGAGAGGAGATAATTGAAGGAGTAATGGTACAAGGTGATGAAACTTAGAGATACTGTACTGTATCTGTATACAGATGCTAGTGTTGGAAATTAACTTCTATTGGAGGCAGCCACATTATTGACATTACAGGAACTAAGAGGGCATTGAATGGAGGATATTGGAAAGAAAAGTATGAACTTTGCTATATCTGTGCCGAAAACAGTGCCTATAGCATAAACTAGTTTGCTTTTAGTTTTTAAAATCTCATCTCACAATTAAAATCACCCTACAAAGCAAAAAAAAAATTTTATAAAACTAGTATTTCAGCTCAGTGTGGTATAGTACATGCATCTAATCCCAGTATGAAGGGAGGCTGAGGCAGAAGGATGAGAGTTCAAGCCCAGCCTGACCAATTTAATGTCTTAGGGATACTTTGTCTGAAAATTTAAAAAGAAAATAAAAAATAAAAAGATCAGGAGATATAGCTCATTGCAAAGGCCCTGAGTTCAGTCCTCCATAACACGCCACACAGTCACACAAAGACACAGCAAAACAAAACAAAATTCTAGTGTTTTAATTCTAAGTGATCCTTGGTTGCTTTGTGTATCAAAATTCCATGGCTAGAAAAGGGTTTGGACATTTTTGAATTTGGAATTTATGGGACTTCAGTGTATACACAGTTTTCAAAATTTAAACATCCAGAAGCTTATCAAACTAAATTAGCGACTAGGCCAGAATTGCCCTTAAAGAATCACCATCAAATAGGCAAAAAACGTTGCAGTGTTAACTGTGAATCTAAACTCCCATTAAAAGTGTGAGAAGAAAATAATATTTAAAAATTCATTAGTCTTCAAGACTAAAGAGGATTGGTTTCCTTGAGTCTTTTTTATGCCTCACTGATTTTTTTATAAAATATTTTCAAAAATAAGGAACAAGTTTGGTTTTCAGTCTATCTTTAGTGACTCATCAGTAACACTATTTAATGTATATACCATGGAGCACATTAAACTGAGGAACTTATAGCTAATTTGATTATTTGAGTTATCATTGGATTTGACTGTTAGCTGAACTCCTAAGTGGATCTTTAGTTTTGACTAAAAGCTGAGTAAGTGAATTGTGTAAGGTAGACGTTGACCCTTATAAATGGAGAGGGATATATAGTTCTACATGTGGTAGGAAATACTTTATTTTCATTATGTTTAAACAGCACACAAGACTATACAGAATTATTTTGTACCAGGCTCAGGAAAGGTTCTTTCTAAATGCATCAGAGGGTTCTTAATAGGAAAATCTTCGTGTACTTGAACATTAATGATTGATAGTTTATGAAAAGAAATTTTAATCTGATCAGTTATTTTGAATTCATCTTTTGAAATTTCAGGGTGTGCTGATGGTTGGACCCCCAGGCACTGGTAAGACTATGCTAGCTAAAGCTGTTGCCACTGAATGTGGCACAACATTCTTCAATGTTTCCTCTTCCACACTGACTTCTAAATATAGAGGCGAGTCTGAGAAGTTAGTCCGTCTATTATTTGAAATGGTGAGTGATTATACATTTAGACCTCTTGTTTGTGTAGACACCTGATGCTGCCCTCTTAATCTAGTCTGTTCACCTAGGAATCTTTGTAAAAAGAGAAGTGTAGTTGTATTTTAATAGTTCGGACACACTAATGAAATGGTGAGTGGTTTTTGTGGGATAGTTGGTGTGTCTTCAGTGTATCTTCCTCTGTAAGGTAGAAGGCCTTTTGGCATCCTGTCCACTGGGAATGGAAGAGACCTTGGCTATATGTGGGTTGATTGGTGTTTCATCATGTCTAGTGAGCCGGTGGAGCAGAAAAATATTTTAATGTATTTTAAAAATCAGCTTGGGCTGGGGCTTTAGCTCAGTGGTTAGAGTGCTTGCCTAGCAAGCGCAAGGCCCTGAGTTTGATCCCCAGCACCAAAAAAAAAAAAAAAAAAAAAAATCAGCTAGAAATTGTTTTGTCATTGACTTTTATTCCTTTTTCCTAAGGGACTTGCAGTAATTATTTAAAAATACATGTTTGAGGGTAGAGATTGATTCATCTTTTAAAGAAGTTTTCATTTTGGAAATTTTGAAACATAAAAGTGAAAATAACAGTACAGTGAATCCCCATGTGTCTGTTATGCAACTGCACCAACCGAAAAGATTTTTAGAAATTTCTTTTTTCTTACATGACTACTTCAGTTAGCCTCTTAATAACTAGATAGTAGTGGCATGAAAGCAGTGTGAACTTTCAACTTTCTATTGCCATTTTTTAAAAGGATATCTAGTATTTAGAAATATTTGGATTGCTTTTTGAGATCATTGATTTCTTTAAAATATTTTCACAAAGGCTAGGTTTTATGCCCCCACCACAATCTTCATTGATGAAATAGATTCCATCTGTAGCCGAAGAGGAACCTCTGATGAACATGAGGCAAGTCGAAGGGTCAAGTCTGAGCTCCTCGTTCAGATGGATGGTAATGGACATTTAATTACTGTCTTTACTTTTGGAACTTTTTTGTGATTCATATTTTGGAAGTTCTCAGTAAATCAACTAGAAGACTGTTGGAATTTAATCATTGATTCATATACTCTTCCTCATTTTTTCATTTTATGAAAAAGGTATTTGTTGAATACTTGTAATGAATCGTGAACTGTTCCGGGTCGTGAGGTTGCAGAGAAAAGTCTGCCATGGCCTTCAAAGAGTTTGCTATTAGAGCAGACAGGCATGATCTAGAGTCCGAGGGTCCTTGATTCCCTTGTAGAGTCTACAAGGTGTAAACTGTTTCACTAGTTATATCAAGAAATTATTTGCATTTTGCACTCTCATTCTCTCCCAAGTGTACAGTGGAGTTTTCCAGAGGTTACACCACCTGGGATGGGAATATGCTAAAAGATGGAAAGTGAAGCAGATGTGAGAATCCAGCTGTATTTTATTTAGTCAAATGTTAAAATGTTTGCAGAAATCTCATACAATTTTTTTGGTTTTGAAAAATACCTATTTTTCGTAAAAATCTTATTTGTTAACAAGTAATAGATTTATTTTTAAAGTTAATAGTTTGAAATTTTGTTTTAATTTCTAGTGGTAATTGTTGATTGATAAAACTTCCATCACACACACACACACACACACACACACACGCACACAAACTCTTTGGAGTTCTCAATACTTTTTAAAAGTGTAAAAGGACAGTGAGACCAAAATGTTTGAGAATAAATATCTAGATGAGAAGCAGGCAGCTGATCAAGAAATTATAGTACACTGTAATAGGTTCTGTGGTAGATGTAGACTCTGGGTGCAGCAAAAACACAGTAGGATTCATACCACCCGGACTAAGGGCCACGTGAGTTGAACTTTGAAATATTGGTCAGAGTTTTCCAGACAAAGAAAAAAAGGCATTTGGAAGCCATGGAAAGAAGAAAGTTACAGGCTCAGAACTGCACTTTTTCTGGTACTTATAGTGGTGAACAACAGCTATTTAAGCAAACCATGATAAAAGATAAAAATGTGTTTAAAAATATCCAGACTCTTGTTTCAGAACACCCCTGGTTATCATCCACCAAGCATGAATACTTCCTGAATACTTACAATGTGTGTTATACACAGTGGCAGACACTGTAGCACAAAATAATGCACTAAGCATTCTTTCCCTTAATGAGTTTGCATTTGAACTTTTGTTTAAGTATGAGAGAAAGTAGCAACTGTGTTAGGCTTTTGGAAAGGAGGATAGAGGAGAATGTTAGGTGTTTACAATTAGAAAAAAATCAGTGAATAAGAATTTAGTCAGAATTTGATTGAGGGGGTGTTTGTGACTGTTGTTGGTCATTAGTTGGACCACTTGGTTCTTCATGATAATCACTGAAATAAGAGTTTAATAATGTTTAAGGAAAAACATATTGAACTGAGTTGGTATTAACGCCTTACTTTGTAATACCAGATCATATCAGTAAAGTTTGTGAGTTGTGGTATATATGGTATATTTATATATATATTTATATATTTATATATATATATCTTTTTCTCATGCTTTCCAGAATTTCTGATGTATGACCTGGAATTTTATATTCTGAAATTTTAATTCTGAAAAAGTAGTTTCTGAGTACATACCTACAATTGGTTTGGCTATGAAAGGAAGCAGAATTTTCATCAGTGTTTGTTCATTATTCTTTGTTAAATATCTTCTCTTGATTATTTTTCACAAGTCACTTAGAAGTTTGAAGGACAAAATAATTGTAATATAACCTGTCTTTCAAAATTATGATTTCATGTGTATTATTAAGTAAATGTGAACCCTCAGCTATTACTGCTTCTTGAGAAAATGAAATAAGAGTTAAAACTAAAATAATTTTTGAGAAAATTTATGGTTAAAAAAGAAAACAGAGTCTAACTTGTGCCTTTTTAGAAGAAATAGGCATTTATTTTCTTATAGAAAAATTGTTTTTTAATTGGCTTAGAATTCTGCAGTAGATTATGTAAATTTGTTTGCTTTAGTAACCTGGTAATGTGTCAGGTTTTGCTACCAATACCATATCAGAAAAACTACAGTATTTTTATCATTTATTTTCCCACCCAGCACTGTAGCTAACATTTAGTTAGAAATGGTTGGTTGAATGAAAGAATAAAGAGCGATAATAAAAACACTGAGAGCCTTTTCTCAAAACCCAACTTACTTATCTAGGTGTTGGAGGAGCTTTAGAAAATGATGATCCTTCCAAAATGGTTATGGTATTGGCTGCTACTAATTTCCCCTGGGACATTGATGAAGCTTTGAGGAGGAGATTAGAAAAAAGGATATACATACCTCTCCCAACAGGTATGATACCTTCTTTCTATTATGTTTGGAGTTTTCTATTGTTTCTTGTTACTTTTTTCTATTTACCTAAATCTTTATTCCATTGTCAGTCTGCTCAAAGAAGTTCATAACATTACAAAACCAATTTGTAGAAGATGGAAACAGAGGCCATAGTACTCTACTGAGGTTTCTTACATTTCTGAGAAATTCTTACATTTGCGTTAATAAATTTGGTAGCACTCAAGTTCTTACCTTTAAAATTGAAGAGTCTTCATTAAACTTTATTTAAGTGATTAAAAATAAAGTTCTCTTGGTGTCTTTTCCAAAATATGATGCTTTGGAGCTCCAGTGGCGCAATCGGTTAGCGCGCGGTACTTATACAAAATATGATGCTTTGAAAAACATGATTTAGTTACTAAATACTGAAATTTTCTTAAGTAAATTTTTGTTTTCATTTATATATAGTAAAGTGTACATATCAAATGTATAAAAGTATATAATTCTCAAGGTTTTTTTGTGGGGGAGTGTACTAGGGATCGAACTCAGGGCCTTGCACTTGCCACTTGCTAGGCAAGAAGTGCTCTACCACTGCACTAAGTCCCCAGCTCCAATTTGTGAGTTTTGATAAATACATTGTCCAGTTTAATCGGTATTCTATTCAAGATGTAGGACATTTCTGTCACCCCAGAAAGTTTTTTTGCCCGTACCAGATAATTCTGACCTCCATCGGACATTCATTTTACCTGACTTTTATCACCATGGGTTACTTTTACCTCTTTTTAAACCTCATATGAATGGAGTCATAACAGTGTATAGTCTCCATATCTAATTACTTCCATCCAGTTTAATATTTTGAGATTTGTTCATGTGATTACATGTGTCAGTATTTTGACATGATTATACCATAGTTGACTTGGTTGATGGACGTTTGAGTTGCTTCTAGTTTTTTGCTATTATCATAAGCTGTAAATCTCCTGCACAAATCTTTTTTATGCATAAATGTTTTAAATTCTTCTGGATAATATAATAATTAGAATAGATGAATCATAGGGTAGTTATATTTTTAACTTTTTAAAGAAAAACTGAAGCTGTTTTCCAGAGAGGTTTTATCATTTCGTGCTCTTACTATCAGTGAATAAGAATTCCAGTACTCCTACATCCTTTTCAACATTTAATATTATATTTTAATTTTATTCATTCTAGTCAGTGTAAATGTTGAATCATTGTGGTTTCAATTTGTATTTCTTTGATGACTTATCTTTTCATGTGGTTATTGGCCCAGGTTCTTTACTGAGTTATTTTCTGTTTTAGTAACACTTCATAAAAAGTTCTTTGTCAGCTATGTGCCTTGTAAATATTGTCTTCCAATTTATAGTTTACTTTTCAGTTTTCTTTATGGCATCTTTTAAAAATTTTAAAATTTTTATTGGTGTATGTTTATAGTACATAATGATTACATTTATCATGGGGAGTTAGTACATGTATTCTAACACATTTTTTAATTCTTTTTATGTCCCTCACATGGCATCTTTGGAGAAGCAGAAAACTTTAATTTTGGTGAAATCTACTTGTCAAGTTTTTTTGTTTTGTTTTGTTTTGTGGTTTTTTTTTTAAATTTTATTTTATGGGCAGTGCTTTTTTTTTCCTGGTGCTGGGAACCGAACTCAACGGCCTTGTGCTCTTGCTAGGCAAGCACTCTGTCACTGAGCTAAATCCCCAACCCCAAGCAGTGCTTTTTATGTCTTCAGAAATCTTCACTCATCCCAAGGCTAAAATGTTTTTCCTTGTAGCTCCTTTTAGAAACTATATGTAGATATGTTTCTCATTGAATAGTGTCTGTGTGTGTGTCTATGTGTGTGTGTGTATGTGTGTCTGTGTTTGTGAGGTGTAGGGGTTGGGTTATTTTTCATATATGTGTCCAGGTTCTAGCACAATTTGTTGAAAGGACTTTTCTTTTTCATTACTTTGGCATCTTTCTTGAGTATATTTTGCTATGTATATATGGTTCTATTTCTGAACACTATTCTATACCACTAATTTTTTAAAAATAGATGTAGGGCTTTCTATTCAAAATGTTACCTATTTTCTTGAGTAAGCTCTGGTTCTTTGTGTCTTTCCAAGATTTGTATATTTAAGTTGTCAATTTATCTGGTTTTGACTTAACATAAATGTAGAAGCTGGCCAAATAGTGTATGTGAGGTTGTTGATTTCTTGTCTGGTTCTAAAACTTGAAGTCAAGTCAGATCAGGGTTTCAGGAAAAGAGGGTGAATATGAAGTGGTAGAAGTGATCGTAACCTATGGGAATAAGTAGGAACCTAGGAGAATAGCTTGGAACCCATGTTGGGCTCTCATTCTTTTAAAATTACCAACAGTGATTACATCAGTTTCCTGTAGAAGTGGCTGGCTAAATTTATTCCCGGCATAGGAGTCAAAAAATCTGAAGGAGGAAATATGGCTAGAGCTAGAAGAACTGGAGGCACATTGCTGCCCCACACTAACAAGATGAAACAGTGGGTAAGAGGCAGCATGTACCAACTTTCTGCATTGATTGATTTTTGCCTTTTGAATCTCTCACATAGTGATCTCCACTTCACTAATCCAGAGTTATGTGATGAAGAGAATTCTGGCAAGTGAAGTTACAAGTTAAGGTGGCATAATACAAATCTACACATCTCATTTTCCTTTCATAGTCTGTAGGATCTGTGGCAGTGGCTCATTTTTCATTCCTAATATTGGTAATTTATTTTATCTTGATTGTTCTTGATCATTCATTCTAGATTTATTAATATTAATAGTCTTTTGAAAGAACCAGATTTTTGCTTTGTTAATTTTGTATTTCCAATCCCATTTATTTCTTCTCTCAATTTTATTATTTTTTCCTTTATACTTTGAGTTTAATTTTCTCTTTTTCTGAAGTTAAAACTTAAGAGTATTGCTTTTAAGCATTCTCTTTCTTCTTTCTTTTTTTCTTTATGATATTGAGAGTCAAACCCAGGTCGCTCTATCACTGAGGTACACCCCAGTCCTTTTTAAATTTTGAGACAGAATATTTTTAAGGTGTCAAGTTGTCCAGGCTGGGCTGGAACCTGCCATCCTCCTTCTTCATCCTCCCAGAGTGCTGGGATTACAGGTGTGCACCACCATGCCTGGCAACATTATAAAGCTTGAAATTTCTCTTAAAGCACTGCTTTGGCTTCATTTCACAAATTTTGCTCTATCATGTGTTTTGTACTATGAAGTTAAAATACTTGATAAAAGTTAATTTTTCTTTATTTGGCCTTTGGATTATTAACTATCTGATTTAGGAACCACATATTTGGGGAGCATTCTAGGTATCTTATTGAATTCTAATTTAATTCCATTATAGTCAAGAGTATGCTCTGTAACATGCCAGTTTGGAGATATATATTTGTATTTTATTGAGATTTATAGTTATATGGTGATATATATATATATCAGCATATATATATCTTGGTGAATGTTCCATTTACAAATGAACAAATGTTTACTCTGTGCTTGTTTTAATATCCCATAAGTGTGAGTTCAAGCAGGATGGTTTGATACCATTATTCAAATCTTCATGATTCTTGCTGATTTTTAGTTCAGTTTTTTGGAAGTCAGTCCTTTGGGCAGCCTCCCCAGAAGCTGGAATGTTAGCAAGTGGCCCCACTCTCCCCCATCCTGGGGAGGGGCTAGGCACTCTGCAGTCATGCAGGGCTGCGCTGGAGTCGTCGAGTTGAAGGTGCTGTGAAAGCTGCTAAGTGCTTTTATTCTCAGACCCCAAGAGCCAAGTGTGCCAGCCCCTCATCTGGCTTGACCTGCTGATACAGAAGCCAGTCCTCTGGGCAGCCTCCTGGAAGGCTGGAGTGTTGGATGTGTGCTCCACTTTTCTCTTTCTCATCTGAGCAGAAGCTGTGAGTTGGGCTTTTCTCTGTGGGATCAGGGAGCTCTGTTGGCATGGTGAGGAGTGGACTCTGTTAAAATTAAACTGCTTTTCTCACCTGTTTTAAGTGTAATCCTAGGCTTTGGGCTTCCCTGGGGTGCTGGGGCTTCCTGGCCAGTTTCTGGGGTTCTCAAAGGCTTTCTGAACATGTACTGTTAAGTCATCTCCCTCTGTCAGTGGGGATCAGCATCTGGGGCTTTTTGTTTCACTGTCTTGGCAGTGTCACTCTTGTCCCTATTGTTTCTTGATGTGATGTCAACTATCATTCATATTACTGTTCTCTTGGGTGTTGTAATGTGCCTTTTCCCCTCTGATTACTTGTTTCTAAGTCAGCTTTATTGAAATATAGTCTATATGCAATAAACTTTATTCATTTAAAATTTGATGAGTTTGAGGTGAGAGGGTCGGTACTAGGGACAAAAGACTGCAGCCTCGGCCAGAGGCGTGCCATCGCGATCTCCAATGGCAGGGAGCTTCCCGGTTCCTTCCCCGCCACCCAAAAGCGGCGCGGTGGGGCCTCCTGACCGAGGGACTTTCCCCGCTCAGGTGAGAGGGTCGGCGCTAGGGACAAAAGACTGCAGCCTGGGCCCGTGCGCCGGCAGGGTCTGAACCCATCATCATGCATAAAATCTAGGCCTCCTCTCTGGAGACACTATCTTCTGCTGTTTTCCCACCCACACTTTGTTTTTTTTTTTTTTTTGGATGTCTGTATGTTTGTTTTTACCTCCTCTTTCTTCTCCTATTGTCCCTCTTTTAGCTTTTTTTTTGTTGTTGTTGTTGTTGTTGTTACTCTCTTTTCCCTTCCTCTCTCTGAAGTCACCATTACCAAGTAGAGCCAACCATGACCTTGTCATTGAAGATAACCCTGGAGAACTAAAGGTCATAAGAACCAAGAAACACATATACCCAGAAGAAAACGCAGAAACAGACATTCCCAAGGAGGACGCTATTACCTATCTGTTTGTAACCTCATACAAAGAAAATATCAAACCAACTCGGAGAACAAACTAAGAGGGGTAAAGTACTTATGTATACAAA